>CAEFZY010073024.1:0-12959 GCA_903066815.1 Brachyrhaphis roseni | reverse complement strand
TCCAGCGGTTTTGTACCTGTGGCACATCTAAAAACTGCAGGACAGCGGCCCTTGAGGACTGGAGTTTGACATCCCTGATGTAGACATTATTTTTTTTTAGACACTATGCAGCGTTTTTATTTGGGCAATAAGTGAAAGTGAAAGCTAAAATCTGAGGGCATCGTCTTGTGTGCTTGTTTTACTCAGTTTCAACTAAAACCATGCATCAAGTCAGGCGGATGGGAGTTGTAGCTTACAGTTCCCGGCCGTGGATAAGGCACTTTTCCTGTGAACTCGGCCCATTTGTACTGAGGACCCTCTTTATGCAGAAAGTTGCCCTTAAAGGCTCGAACCACGTCCTCCATTCGATAAACGCACACCGCCGAACCATTCAGGATGTCACTGAAAACAAAGCAGGAGAAGAGCTGTCAGGTAATTCTGTCCACCCATTACTATCCTTCCACCAGCAGCAATAGTAATAACTTTAGTCAGAAAGTGATGCAAGGCACTGGTAATAAAGTCTACATATGCTCATCTTCTTATTTTGGACTTTTAATGATGCACTTGAACTTTTCATTTACTGCACATAACAACAGGAAACGAGTGAATAAGTTTTAATGTATGGTCAAAATTGTACATACAGACATAAATATGTACATAAATTGAAATAAATGTCCCTTAATAAGTTGCACCTCTGCTAGTTGCTGACCGCAGCCATCCTTAAGCCTGCAGCACACATCTGGCAGGAGCCCGAATTATTCTTCCCAACACAGTTGAGAGCGCTCTTTTCAATTAATTGGATTCTGGAACCTTTAAGTTCAGGCCATACATTTCCAGCACAGAAGGCGTCTGTGCTTTCCAGAAGTGAAACGTTGGCCTGATTTTATGTGTTTGGGATCACTGCCCTGTTGAAAAACCCAGAAGTGTCCAAGCTTCAGCCGTCTACCCCAGCGGCGGAGTGTTTACTTGTACTGGACCATGAAGCAATCAATGTGTGTAGTAATTGTGAGCTTCCACAAAAATATCTGGGAGGACATTTTCAGTCATGGATTGGGACTGCTGGTTAGAAAATGGTTAGAGAAGAAGGTAAAGAATTTCAAAGTGTTCTTACCTTTTAATTCTCCCATCTTTGTAATAGGAAAGTACAACAGGAAGAAAAAGAAACCCTCCAGCATGCTTAACAATGAACACATTGCTCTGAAGTTTGAACGCCGCACCTAGACTCCTTCTTTCTCTAGGGGCAAACAGCTACATTTTGACATTTAACATTTATCAGGAAGAAACGTGTCTAGCGTAGATAGTTAGCTACTTGAGTTCCAATTGTTTTCTTTTTCTCATCGGTGATATTTGAGTCCATAGAGATGTGAAACCTCCACCACTGAGAGCAATGCCTTTAAGCTTTGAGGCTAATATCAGTTCATGGTAGGCTTGAGCCTTGTTGATTTATGGGTTGTTCTCTTTTCATCAGACGGTGACAGTTTGGGCCAAATGGTTGAAACTTCTACGCAGCACAGGGTTTTATCAGAACAATAATCCTAAACACGTACCAAAACAGTTTTTTGGAATGGTTAAGGCAGGGTGGCATTTTGCTTTTGGAAAAGTCTGACCTCAGTAATACCAAAAAAATGCATGGCCAAGGCTCAACAGCTGGGTTTGTGCCAGGAAACCAACCAAGTTAAATTGGTTTCACTGATTGTAAATAGAAGAATAGCCAAATATCCAGCAGGAAGTATGCTAGAAGCTTCTGGGTGGCCACAAAATACATTCAAATTGCAACTTTCTAGGGGACACTTAACCACTGTATGTATAATTTTGACGCTTTTTTAATTATCTGAAGTTGTTTTAAACTCATTCTACCATGAAAAAGAATGGTTCAGTAAATCATGAAGAGCCCAAAATCAATGTGAGAGTTATGTCTGCAGTGTTTATTACAAACATCTGACTGGCCCTGGAAATGACAAGCTGCATCTCATTGCGGCTTTTCTTTAACTTTTACTGACCTCTCTACGCCAGCAGCCAAAGTATTTAAATGTGCTCCCTTTGAGGTTTTTACCGCAAAACATACCAACAACTGTAGCTACCATCGTCAGTTCTGGAAAAGATTCTTATAAACGCTTATTTAAGTAAAAAAAAAATAAATAAAAAAATCCACTGAAGTAGAAACAGGACAGACAGAAAAGCCACATTTGCATGACTCAGATTGGTTTCTCTTGGTTCATTTGGGTGACACATATGTAGCACGTATGCTCTGACGCTCCGCTGGAGGAATCCTCTTTACATTCCTCTCTGTGGCCAGCCAGTTGCTCACTCAGACACATCACAAAGCCCAAAGAATTACAACTACAAAACCACTTTTAACTCCTTTAAAACCAAATTCACTATTCAGGCTCATAAAGGTAGGGAAAACCTGGCATTCATAGTTAATACAGACTATTTTTGCAGAATTTTACGAGAGTATTTACAATGGTTTTTCTGAAATAATGACATAATTTTCTATAAAATCTCATTTTCAAAAGTTATTCCAAAGTAGGGGTGCCTTCAAAAGGACAAAGAAATACAGAAGACTGATTCAGTCTTCATTCTCAACCCTATCCTAAAGTCAGAGAGCGTGAGCAGCCATAATTTTTCTGCAGGGAGGAGTTTCCATTCAGAAGGAGTGACCCCTCTTCACCAACTCTTCTGTGGTTGCGACCCCACCCTGCGCGATGCTTTGGATTTCTGTCCATTCCCTGCTAAGATTCCAGACACTTTCCAAATCCCCCAGAAACAGGCCAACACCCAGCTCTGCCGTGCCAAATGCAGTCATGCTTCTGCTGCTACTGTAGAGCTCTGGGGTTTAGCTCAGGAACGCTGTTAGCTCTGGGAGTGTGTGGTGCCAGCAGCGATGTGGAGAAAATGAGGAAATCCAGGCTGTCTTAGTTGGCCATGAGGGTGCTCATTTTCCTCTGTCTTTTACTAACTTTTTCCTAAACCGCTCTTTCAGACGCCGCCTGCTCTTTGGGCTCTTTTTTTTTTATTTGACAGCTGCCTCCGCCTCCACCCGTCTGTTTCTTTTAGACATCGGACATTTTCTTTTCTCTGTCTGCCTGCAGTTACGGCTGCAGGTGTTTTGGGCGACGCCTCTACCACTTTTTCCGATCCTTCTCATAAACAACTCGAGCTCAGTCGGGTTGGAAAGAGAAGAATTGAGTTTAACTTTTTATACAAATTAGCAAAAGAGGATTTTGTATAAATATCAAGAAAATTGTGGAAAACTATCAGCATCTTATTCATAAAACTGTCATAGAAAAACTGAGTGTCTTCGGTCAGAGGCTTTGCTATAATACAGACTGCTACAGAAGATCTTTGCTGCCCACAGCCATCACCATCTACAACAACTCTGAAGAATCTTGAATTAATACGAGTTTTTAATTTCCCTTTGGAATGAATAAAACTGTTTGAACTGAACTGAATAGAACATGGTTTGTTTTAAACCATTCAGTTCTGACTTTGAGTCATTTTGTGTCATTTTAATAGTCACATCATTTGCCACCACACACAGTTTCCATTCCAGTATTTCATTCTATTAAGCACCAAGCATTGTCTTTTGTCTGTGTTGAATAAATGTCTACCCACAGCATGATGCTGCCACCACCATGTCCATCATAGGGACGATGTGTTCAGGGTTTTTTGTGTCTTATGCATGATTTGTGACAGACATTGGCTTTCCTTATGCAACTCTTACATAAAGACTAGATTTGTGATTGCACTGGACTTTATTCTGGGGTAACAGAGTAAAGGGGGGTGAAGAGTTGTGGACTTTGTTCTCGTTTTTGCACTGTAGGTGTGTTTATATGTGAAAAATGTCAGAATGGGACAGATTGGCCCTAAAGTCCGTTCACAGATGATGAGGACGACGACGACGATGATGATGATGATGATGCAACAATGAATGTTCATTGTTGTTAAAAGTGAATGAACAAGAATTTCCATGACTCAGAGTGACATAAGAAAGAGCAAGCGGTGTGTAACCGGCAGCGTGTGACACCAACATCTGTGTGCCACGCACCAGAGTGCGATATGAGGCATCCTGTCACAGACACACACTTCGTGGCGAAGCGTCATGTCGCACTGACTGAGGCAGAACAACGCAGATGTTGTTTGCTTGGAAGTGAAAAGGAAGATGATTTCAATGTCTTCTTTCTTCATGTCGTAGAAGAAAACCGCATGCTGTTATGTAAAATGTAATAAAGATTTTAACATGCAAACATAACAAGGACTGTTACGTGTGGAGATGCTACGATCAAAATATTTTTTATTGGATAGGGATTTCAGGAACCACAGGAATTTATACTTTTGGATGTCAGGGTTATTTAAAGTGCTATCTGGTCGGTGCAGGAATGCTCACTGATTAAAACCGCAGAATGTCCTTCACTGTACTCTGAAGTTTCATTTGAAGCCTGAACAATGCGGCAAGCTTCTGAAATTATATTTATTCTGTTTACAAACACAATTTCCAAAATGGTTACATACAACTTTAGAATAATCCCAAATGAAATGGGGAGAACCGAAATCACTGAAAAGAAATCTTAGATATGTTAATAGTTTATTAATATTTATTGACCTCTGATAGATTAAAACAATATCAACAAATAAAAGTTATATGATCAATGCGCAGGTTTCACTACTCGCATAGTGAAAGTGGAGGTTTCATCGATGCAGGAGCCACTTCTAAAGCGTTGGTGAAAATGATGCCGCTGTCAAGACAACAGAGGTCTGTGATTATTCCAGCAGGAAAATCCCACACCTCATTCTGCACGGCCGTGCTTTCATATACACAAAGTGCATATGCTTGACTGGCCTCCCTGCAGTTCACACCTGTTTTCCACTGAAAATGTGATGAAGCACGTCAGGAGGAAACCGACCAGAGGAGCTGAGATCTTGTAGTTTGCAAGAACAGAAACGGCTTACTCTTGCAAAAGTGCCACAGATTTCATTTGAAATGACCAATGATGGAAAAGTTTAGTCAAAAGGAAGACATTAAACTGGAAAGGACACTGCAAAACAAACAAGTTAAAAACCATACATTATAGGTGAAATAATGTACCAATACAAAGCAGTAATTTCCATCACTATTCAAGAACTACCGACTTAAAACAAGGTCCTTGGGTTATTTGTAAGTTAGTTTTGTCTTATTCACATCAAATAAGACAGCTGCATTACAAACTAGACAAAACTACTTGGTTTTGCTTTGTAGGAGACTGAAAGATCTCACTTGTTGAATTAAAGTATAAAATGTTTACCTTTAATTCTCTTGAGTTAGGTACCGTATCCATTTCTATGAGGAGATCAGGTAGAACTGAAACCTTTTCTAGTCTTTAAAAATCAAAAACTGAATCATCACACAGTTGAGATTGTTGCCAATTTGGAGTGAACATGGTCGTCCCTGTCCAGCCATGACAAACCTGTGATTAATGTATTTAAGGTCAACACTTTTTTTTTTTTTTTTTAATGAATTTAAAACATTTTAAGGCTTTCATTTTAGATACATGAATTTGTTAGTACACCTGTAGTTCAGCAAGTGACGTTTGCTGTTTTATGCCTCTGCTTCTCTTATGCTTTTTTGTTTTACATACCCCATATTTTTTCTTTGCTATGACACTCTAGCTTTACTCCCATAAACCATTATAGCAGAGTTTGGACTTAAATGCCCCGGTATCTGCAAAAAGAGCTGATAAACATCTGTAACTCCATGTTTTTTTTTTTCATATAAACGTGTGTAGGAGGACAAAGTGTTTTGTAAATTTCAAACTCTCCCTCTCACAGCACATGTGCAAGAATATACATAAATTACAGGTATATAGGACTCTGCTCCTGTTATTTCTGTATTATGGAGGAAATACCTTGAAGTTGTGAACAGGCCGTAGATGAGAGGATTCTTCTTGTCTTTCCCTTGAAGAATAAAGATGTCCTCTGAATGGAGACCGTCGGAGAAGAGTCAAGAAAGGACGGATGAATGAATGAATGAAAGAAAGAGAGAAACAACAAAGTAAAACATCATTTAAATATCTCGTATTCTTATTGCACTATGTGTGTCTGAGCATTATTCTGTCTGAAGAACGATGCTTGTATGTTTTAAGTTAGACACTTTGTATTCATCCTATGCATTCCTGCGTCTATGGGGCGGCCTGTGTGACTAATAGCGTTGGGCGTACAGGCAGCATGGCTGACTGGCTGCTTGTAATGAATCTGTAGCCATTAATAACCAGCCGCAGTGGGAGAGCTGGAGGCTGAGTCCGCTGCAGGAGAACAACACCTGCTGTTACACACACCAACGCCACGCCTCGGTCTTCGCTCCTCATTTTAAAAAACAGCAGTTCGCAACATTAGCCGGGTTTTTCTCGCTCTGCCGCTGCTCAAGCTGTGTTCTCTCAAGCGGTGCAGTCAGGTGGAGATTGTTCTCTCCATCTGTCCGTCTACGCACGGCCATCCTTTAAAGCCAGAGCAACTTCATTTCAACTCAAACAGGTGGATCTGGAGAGATTTCTCGGTGCGGTTAACTATGAAATCAAACCAGACTGATGGAAACTATAGGTTAGATGCAAAAATGCGCAATGTTTTAGAACATTTGCCTTCTTTTGAGAGAAATTGATAAGCACTCTGCTAAGGTGAGTATAAATACATTTTTTGATTGGAGAAAAAGTATATAAAAAAAGGAGATTCATGTGTAACTTGCCCATCAAGTCTAGCAGATTAATCCATTTTATACCATATATCAGATGATGAGCCGGGGTCACAGTTTAGAGAACTATAAACTGAATGAAGCTGTTTTTAACTGGAGGACTTGAAGGCAACACTGAACATTTTGATATTGCTCAACTTTTACATTTTTCTGTCCGTTTTGAAGTTATTTTTTTAGTAACTTTAACTTTGTTGCTGTAAATATAACACAAATTGTCCAGGTAGTGTAATAGCTGAATTTTAGTTTGTTGTCTTTTTAAATGCCTTTTAACCAGTTAAAGCAATCTTTATTGCTTCTTTTGTGAATGGTTGACTCCCATTCAAAGTGTTTTTTATTTTATTTATTTTTTATTTACTCCTACTGAAGTTTAATGTCTGTTTTGTAGTTTTTGTTTCCTTGCATTCAAACCTATTTAATGTTTTGCTGTCATCATTTTCCACTACATGAAGACATTTCTTTATACGTTGCATATCTTATAGGTGGGCAAATGGTTTGCCAACTTTAAGAAAAAAATTGCTTTAACTTGTGTTAAAACATCCTAAATAACTTTAGTTGTATATGTTATGTTTTTAAAAGAGCAGTAAAGAAATGCACTGTTAAATTTCTTTCTTTGATGCAAGGTTTTTACCTGCCCACAAACAAACTAGCAGTTTTTAAAGGGAGGAGCCGAATCTGATGTGTTAAAATTGGCCTCTATCTCTTTAAGAACCTCCCAACCTTTCCGACATTTTCCCTTCAGCACATTATTGTAACAATGCTTCCCCCATGCTGTCCTCTGATACCTTTTACAATCATTCTTAGGTGTGTTGGATAATGAACTCAGGAAAACTCACAGCTCCACCAGCTGCTAATTGCTAATTGCTAGTCTGGAGGGGTGGTGTGGGGTTCTCTGTGGAGCAGAACCTCGACTGGGAACTGCAGTTAAAAGGTGGAGTTTTGGGAAAACAGGCGCTGCATTGTATGAGAAAGCATTAAGGCATCCAATGAACGGCTGCCATGGGAGAGTCAAGGATTTCTCAAACATGCATGAATGAGTCAAAGCAAAACTGCAGGTGTGTTTTTGTCATTATGAAATGACATAAACCTAAAAGAAAAAAAAGTCAGTTTTGCATAATGCCCTCCCTTTAAGACTCAAACTTTAAACATATGGGAGTAGACAGAAAGAGAAGTTATGCAGGCGACTACCAACTGTGCCAAAGAGATGTTTACAGGTGTTTCTTCAAGTCTAATGTTGTAATGAGGAAACAAAAGTCCTTTGTCTAACTTTGGCAAATACTCGAGCTTTTATTTAATCTTCAGAGACAAAACTTTAACGATACACTTTTGCCTCTTTCATCAAATAAATTCCTATTTGGCACCTTGTCGTGGCATTCATCTTTTTTGCCGTCTCGGCTCAGACAAGACCTCGGCTCTCACAGTTTATTTAAATCACAATAAATCAAAGCTGTTCTGTTTCTGCACTTTTGTCTCAGATAAGAGCGGCGAATGTTTTATCGTCCCATCACAACAGCAGAGAACAGAGAGCTTTGTTTTCTGGGTGGCATGCTGTGATAATCTATAAATACACGACTTGATTCAGCTTCTGGGCTGAGTTTGCCAAACAGCTTTGAGAGTCTTAGAAACTCTCAGAGCTCATGCTGATGTTGAGGCACAGAGTTAGTAACACAGCCTGCCTGAGGTAATGGGGAAATGCATTATTTGCTTAACAAGGAGAACTAAGTGGAAAGAAAGTGGGTCTATATATTTGCTGAACTTTTCTTTAAGCGTGTTGTTCAGATTTCCACATTTTACGTGGCAAACAGAGAGAATAAGTGGGATTATTCACTAGTTTCCAGTGTGTATTCTTAGAATGAAGGGCGTAAACACAGGTCACGATGTTTCCTGTCTCATGCTGAGGAGGGATGGAGATGGAAACAGAGAGGCGGAAGAGAGATCCCACATTCCAGGTGGCCTCCAGGAACGACGGCTAATCTCATCTCATCAACACATTTTCACCGCACACACAGTCACATTCAGGATGTAAACCTTGTGCTTCCTAAATTTGCTTGTGCATGTTCAGATCCTGGAGCATAATTGTTTTAATATATATATTTATCCCTATTATTAAAGTGTAAATGTGTTTTTCAGCTCCTAGGCCTTGCTGTCTTTTACACCTGCTCATCTCACCTCCATAATTCCTTCTTCTTGGTTCTGTTTTCAGGGTCAGATCTTTCAGAAAATGTCCCCCACTTCTAAGCTCACATAACAGATTATTACCTTTATCATCTGCCCTTTCCACTCCCATTCCACTTGTCTTGAAAGATTTTTATGGCAGCCTTGTTTTATAACTCCGGATAACTCTTCATGATGTATATGCTGTGTGCTATGTTCTTTTTTTGTTTTTTCTCTCTCTCAAAACGATGTGATATTTTCAAAGCAGGAAAGATAGCCAGACTAAAAACAGGAGCAGTGGGAGAGTCAGTGCTCTGGTAAGATTTAGAGCTTTTCAGCCAGTTCAGTGGATCCCATTTAAGTGTTTTTGTATCTTCTCAAGCCTGAACAAAGAGCAGAATAAGCCGATGTCGAAGAGTACCCCCCATTGGACAGGAGACCACCAGCTCTTCACACTAAATGGTTGAAAAGAACCATATTTGTCCATATCAGAGAACAAGCGTAGTGGTAAATGTAGGCCTCCTGAATGATAATTAAGATGTTAAAGTTGCTTGTACACATAACAAACTCCCTTGAAGTTCTTCTGCACTTTGTCATATTACAACTGCAAGTTTCAAAATACTGCATTAGTATTATATAGGATTTTAACCAACACAAACAGGTGGTAAGTGGGAGAAATGGGATTTATGAATGTCTGCAAAAATTCAAGAAGGAAGCAATCTGAATAGTGTGGCATGCATCTGCATCAAGCCCTTCTGGGTTGATAATAAAGACATTTTTATGTCAGGACACACATTCTCAATTAGATTTAGGTCTGGACTGACTGTGTTGTTCCACTATAAATCTATTTAACCCGACCCACTGTGGTTCTGACTGCATGTTTTGGGTTGTTGTTCCTCTGGAAGGTGAACTTACTCTCTGATCTTATTGAAGAAAAGCTGTCCTGCAGTATCATGCAGCCACTGCCATGTTTTAATATGAGGATGGGGCATTTAGGATGATGTGCTGTGTTAGTTTAAGCAATTTCCATCAAGGCAAGGAAGTGAAGTTTAGTCTCATCTGTCCAAATCACATTCGTCCTCATGTTTGCCTTACATACAGAAAACAGAAAAAAGATACTTTGTGTGGAACATTTCCTGTCTGGTTTTCATAGTTTGCGTTTTTCTTGCTACTGTGCAATGAAAAGATAGATTTTTGGGTGCACGGCTAAAAGAAGTCTTGTGTGTCTTAAGCTAATTATTAACATTAGAATGCTTAATAACATTTTATTAGTTCAAATTAAGAAAGTTTACCTTATTTCTGTTTTACATCTACTAGGAAAATTCAAAAGAATAAAACTTGACTTAATTTGGACCATCCTCATCGCAGAGTTCACACAGTACAAAAAAAAAAAAAAGATTCCTCTCAAAACAGTGAAAACATGCCAGGAATGACAAAGAAATAAGATCTAAAGATTTAGAAATATCAACTCTCCGTGTGTAATGAAGTGCGGTGTTTCAAGGATGGGTAAGAAGGAAGACCTCACAGCATGTAAAAGTAAATAAACAGAGTTTGGTGTTGAAGAAGTACGGCGTAAAGTTAATAAAAACTTTGGATTATCCCTGTAGGGAAAATCTGAATCCTTGCCTTGAGCTTCAAAGATACTTTCCGACTTCTTCCGCACCTCATTGTGCATTCATCTCCACTTGAAAACGTTGCTCAAGTTTGGAAGACGCAGCTCGACATTTTTCTTTCGACAGAAAATTATAGTAGAAGCCTCAGTTATTTATGGCTTACCCTCGGAAAAAAAGAGAAAAAAAAAAACAGAAAAATCTCTTATCATTCATGGTAAGTTTAACTCAGAACTGATTTAGAGACGTTCTCTCCTCCATATCTTTAAGTGTCGGATTTATGAAGCTGCACCAGCTTTCACTTCATTAATCTTTCATGGCGGCAGGAGGGGTGAACAAAACCTTTGTCCATCACATGAGATCAGCCAGCATCTCTCTGTTCGGTCTGATGTAACTTTGACTTTGTGAGATCTGTAGTGCTGATCTAACCACATCCTTGCTTTCATTCGTCTCCCTCTGAATCTTCGTCGTCTTTTTCTCTCTGGCTCTCCAACTTTTCATCAGGTGATTATTCCGTGCCCTTTTCTACACCTCGACTTCCCACGATCCCTCAAGGAGGCACTCGCTTTCATTGTTTCTCACTTTCTCTGCCCCTCCCAGCTTTTATCCCTCCATCATGCTATCTCTCTGTTTAGTTCCTCATCCATCTGTCTGTCTGTCTGTCTGTCTGGCCTATTTTCTCTAGGGGATTGTTCTTGTGTCTTCTCCCAAAACAAAACACGGCCGTTTCCCCCCTGAAGGAAGATAGTCTTGTCTGGCCCGCAGACCTGCTGCCTCAGCCCCTATCTTCCTCCTCCTCCTGCTCATCCTAATTGTCTGGTCAGAGACCCCCAGGCAAATACCCCTATTCTCCTCATGTCTCCACTGTTGTTCCTCTCCGTTCTCAGGCCAGACACCCTGAATACCAACATCTCGCTGACTTTTTCTCCTCTCAGTCGTCTTCGAGTGAGGACCCCATCTCACAGTAATTTATCAGGATCAGTCCTCCATCTTGTCTTTAACCCGTTCGGTCAGTGGTCCTAACCTATCTGTGCCTCTGTCTCCATCCTTCTTATTGCAAATGAAAACCTGAAAAGTGCTGAGTCTCAGCCTCCTCAAGTCAATATTTTGAGAACTTTATGCTGCGATTGAAGCTTTAAGTGTCAACCAGCTTGCAGATCTAGCATCTATATTTTCTGCCCATTTGTCTTGGTAAAAGCTGCAGCTCAGTCAGATTGGATGGAGATTTACTCTGGACAGAAAATTTTCAATACTGCTATAGATTCCCACTGGGATTTAGGTTCAGACTTTGACTGAGCCATTCTAACACATTACATTTTTACCTAATCCATTGTAATGTTTAAACCAATTTCGGGTGTCTAACCAGATTCCAGCATCTCTCTGTTCGGTCTGATGTGAGACCGAACAGAGAGAACAGTGAGTTAAAATCGTCAGCACAGGATGATGCTGCCACCACCAACTCCATTCGAGGAGGAGATGCATTTTTAAAATCTTATTCTTTAAAACTTTGTAACACATATAGCGTTGAACCTTAGACACTATGACGGTTGTGACATGCTAAAAAGAGTAAAGTGTAGGAAGTATGGACACTTTGACATAATAAAATATATTTTTGTTTATGTCTTTGTTTTCAGCTGTATCTCTGTAGATGGACTTTCCATTTACTAGTAAAGCAAAACAGGAGTAATATTGCTACTTTTCGCAGAAAAAAAACCCAAGATGAATCCAGTATATTCTTTATGCCTTCAAATGGTTAAAACAATTTATCTTAAGAGGTATAAACTACTGTAGATTAGGACATGAGAATAAAGAAAACATTTTTGCTGTATCTAATTAGAAAGATCTATATTCATTCAAATAAGTCTTCTATGTGGTCTGAAAAAGTAAAGGATTTGATTAGGATTTTCTCGGCCTTGATAATGATCTAAAATGAAACACAAATATGGAAAGAAGTTTGTGATTCCAGGCGTAATGACTTATTTGTTTAAATAAAAGATATTTCCAATTTCTCAAAAACAAAGGCCTTTTAAATTCTGTTTCATATTTAGATGATTACCTTTATCTTTGACACGCCACATCCAACTCACTGATTACTTTGTGTTTGACATGCTGAACAAAAGAGAAAACTGTGATTCTGATCTCTGGCAGATTGACTGGTGCAGCTTGAATTTAAAGGATCTGTGTTTAATCCAGTCCAGAAGTCTATAAGTATTATAGGTTTTGAAGGATCCAAAACTGCAAAATAACTTATCAAAATAGAGCTTCAGCATTAAACCCATCTAGATGAATGGTGTGTGCTTAAATATCCATAGCATCATAAAAACTGATGTAAAGAAAACTATCTGGAAAGTTTTATTTTTCAATATACACCATGTTCCAAATTATTATGTAAGTGATATTTTCTCAGATTTTCTTAAATGGTCAATGCAAATGATGGTCAGGATAATTTTCAAGTCATGAACTATTACAGTATAAATCAAATTTTACTGAACAAAGCT
>CAEFZY010073022.1:0-57477 GCA_903066815.1 Brachyrhaphis roseni | reverse complement strand
TATATATATATATATATATATATATATATGTTTGTACAGTTTTAGCTTAATTAGTGCGCTGAATATGTTGTTTTAGCAAATACCCTTTATTGGAGTTTTTATACTCCAGTTATTCTAAAATTAGATCATTTTAATAACCGATTAATCATGATTAATTATGATTAATCGTTTCAGCCCTATAAAAAAAACAAACTTTTTCCAGTTTGATCAGGTTTGGTCTATTGATTAATTTGATGACTTTCATATTGAACTCTGAAACAAGAACAAAATATTTTTTATTTATTTTTTTTAACTATTTTTGAGGTGGATGTTGCTTTTAGTTTCCAAACTTTCTCATTAGATGTTACTATTAATCAGCTCAGGTTGCAGCAACCTATTCTTCTTTGTGTTTCGCCAGCAAATGTGGACAAATTTAGGTCTAAACTTGTCGCAATTAGCAATAAATCACAAGATAAATTAAGACAAACTTGATCATTTCCATTTGCATGTTTGTTTTTCTGGTGTTGCTTTCTCTTTTTTACTAAAGACTGGATGAAACAACTTCAGGTTGGTGGATTAGTCCTAACTAGCTGTTTTTTATTCATTTACATTTTAGTTGTTGCGTTGCTTGTTTTGTTTATTTTGGATATTTAAAATGTCTTCTGGTTATATTGTTAAATGTTAGACATTAAAGTTTGTTAAAATTTTAGATTGTGTACCACAATTTCACTTAAAAGTGGTCTCAAAACGGCAATATTATCGTTTATCGCGATAAATTCTGAGACGATTTATCGTCCTGTAAAATTTGTTACTGTGTCAGGCCTACGTAAACGATATCAAAAGCTTTTGGAAACATGTAAATGTACAGATAAGCTATTTTCTCTTAGTATTCAAGTTGTTTGAAAAGTCTTGACTGAGTTTCTCCTCACCTCCCCTCGGCTGCAGGGATAAGCTCCAGAGTACTTAGAGGTGCAGCCGGCTCCGTCCCGTCCTCCGCCTGTTTTTCCCTCCTCCAGCCCAAAGGTGGCGCTGCAATTACTGGCATAATACTGCAACATCCTCCACGTTCGGCCAAAGTCCTGCGAGCGCTCCAGGGTCATGGCGGCAGGCCGGGGTGAGCGAAACACGAGGATTAGGTGGGTAAAGTAGAACTCCGTCTCCAGGTCCAGCTGGACCGTCTCAGACTCCACGCCTTCCGCAGACTGCCACCAGGTGTTGGGGTGGCGGAAGGACGAGTCGGACATGGCGCCGGCCAGGTGGGACAGGAAGGGCAGCGCGGCGTTGCATTTAGAGCACTTGGGGGCGCTGCAGGCAGTGTTGGCGTTGGGGTCGGCGTAGGAGCAGTACGGCTCTGTTCCGTTGTTTCCGCAGACGGATTGAGTCAGAACCCGCCGACCCAGAGCGAGGTTTCCCATGCGGGGGTTGCAGGCCCTGCTCTCACAGCGGGGAGCCACACCGGCTCGAAACGCCTCCGAAACACCTGGGTAGAATAAATGAAGAGTAGGTGACTTCACGTCAAATAGAGAAGGTTTTATACCCCAAACAGCTGAACTTACAGTTATTACACACAGAACCACAATAAGGTCCATTTTCTACTGGCAGGGCCGGCACAAGTCTTTCTGGGGCCTTCAGCAGATTTTCATTTGGGTCCAACATACCAACAAGTCAACACGAAATGCTTCATCATTCCTAGGCTACTCTATGTGTGTAACATACCTATTATCGTTAGCATCGTTCACATTTAGCTTATGTGATACCAGAGTTAGTATTTCTGTTGATTTTAACAAGCTGAAAAATGGATTTTGTGATGTAAATTGGTATTTAAGTGTGCCATATTTTAATTATCTTAAAGTAACATCAGATGTTTACTGTAAATTTACTAAATTTACAGTATTTACTAAATTTACAGTAAACAAGCAAACATGTTAGTTGCCTTACATTTCCCCAACAAGAAGAAATATACTAACCGTTTCTTGTGTAACAGCTATAAAAACAATATAGAAATTGTTTTTCTATGTGTAATAGCATTTTGTCTGTATTATTCAGTGTTATTTTAAATATATTTACATATTTTATTATGCTAATTTGGTGCTCTTGGGGGCCCTAAGCAGCTGCTTAATTTGCATATGCTTTGGGCCGATTGTCTCTTTGTTCAAAACCTGAAAAAATCAATATCACTTGATACTGGAGGATCATCGCAGTGCAGCAAGCGTAAAATTTGTATGCTCACCCCTCTGGTTTTATCCTTTTATATTTCTCATTAACCCTGAGCATAACATTCTTCAAGACGGCCGCAGTTTTTGAGCCTTTTAAACCAATTATTTCCATACCCATTTCAATGACTTGGATGAACTCAGATGTTTTGGACTTTGATCATCCTGTCCATGCAGCTTTAAAGTAACAATAGGAAGCAAAATTAGATGCTGAGACTAAAACTGCAGCTGTTTGCGAGTCTCAACCAGTCGTCAACTAGGAGATAAAGATGTGGCACACAGACTGTGACACGGTTAGCATTAGCTTTGGCTAGTATTTTTGTGTTTAGCAGTTTACGATTTGCTTCTGCTAAACAAATCCCATGCATTAGCAGTTTAGTGCTAACTTCTGCTAATATTTTTATATGTTTAGTGGTTCAACATTAGCTTGTGCTAATTTTTATGTGATCAGTGATAGCTACTGCACAGTTCAAGAGTGTAGCAGTTTAGCGTTAGCTTCTGCTATTTTCTTTTATATGTTTAGTGGTTCAGGATTAGCTTCCACTCATTTTTATGTGATTAGCATTAGCCTCTGCAAAGTTTTTTAACAGTGTAGCAGTTCAGTGTTGGCTTCTGCAAAAAAAAAAAGTTGTTGAGCAGTTTATGGTTATCTTCTGCTATTGTTATGTGCTTTAGCGTTAGCATAGCTACCATTCTTATCTATGCAAATGGTTTTTTTTGTTTGTTTGTTTGGTTTTTTTCCCCACCAGGGGGCTTTTTGTGGGCTCCAGTGTCCCTTATATGACAGTAAGCTGACAGGTAGGGGGTAAGGAGAGGGTGGAAGACATGTGGCAAATGTCGTTGGGTCCGGGAGTCGAACCTGCGACAGCCGCGTCGAGGACTCAAGGCCTCCAAATATGGGTCGCGCTAACCGCTACGCCACCACAGCACACCTATGCAAATGTTTTTAGTTCATATTTTCTCCATTACAACTTTTTCAATCTTCTTATCAGCTTCCCTGTTCCTGACAAAGAAAACCATCAACATAGCATGATTCTTTACTCACTGTCTTTGTTTTTTCAAGGTGCCACACATTATTTTTCAAATTGGTCGATATTACATAAAAAATGATGGACTCAATCAGTTACATAATTTCTAAAGGCGAATGGTTGCACTGGATTTTACACTTGGTTCACATTTCTTGCTCCAAGGACCAAATTCACCAAGTTTATAATCTTTTTCTTCAATTAAAAATGCAAAAATACTATTATTGCAAATTCTTTCTCTTTTAAATTCACAATAAAAGAGGTGGTTTAAAAGTTGTTGCTATGAACATGCAACAACTTTTAAACCACCCATTCATTACTTGGCTAAATACAGCAGAGATTTAAAAGAAAATTGTTGTTCCAAATAAATATAATATACTTAACACTACAAAACGTGTCCATTTATGCCAAATTTTTAATTTTTTTTATTTGCAGTTCGGTGCCACAACTGGTACCAAAGTAAAGGGAGCTAAATGCAGATTTTCATATGCAAAAAATTGAAAATCCAATTAAAAATACATAGGGGTTTGTGGTTGTGATGTGATTTTATGGGGGTATGAATACTTCTGCAAGGCACAGCAGAGTTACAGTCTGACTCACTGTTTCTATGTACACAAGTCAAGTGATTTACCTCGATCGGAAATGTTATGCAAAACCGGATAATGGAGGCATTGTGCACCTGCCTGCCGCAGACTGCAGCCAGCGTGGACTCTGACACAGATAAAGTTTGGCAGCTATAGAGCGGGATGAGCAGCATTCAGACGCCTTCCAGACGCTCCGTGACCCCCCTGCAGGGCCACAGTGTCAGGTTCCTCTGGATTTATTGTCCTGAACCTGCAGCTCCAGCTGGAAAACCTCAAAACCTGCCTCAAAATCAGCTTACACTGATTTATTATAACACTAGAAGCTTTTTACATAACAGTATTCGTTACTTGAGTGGCTGATTGCTCTAGTTTGTGAGACAATAACTGGACTCACCTGCGTGTGACAACACGGCCAGACTGATCAGAAATAAAACCAGCATATCTCCTCGCAGCGGTAATCCAAAGAGAACTGAACCAGACAGAAAACCATGCAAATATCTTAAAAATGCAAAACAATAATTAAAAAAATAAGTTCTTCAGATCCAGTGTGGACTTTCTCTTTCACTCAGCAGCGACCCAATGAGGCGATAATAACGCAGCGCTCGGAGAAAACAACATGATCCCGGACGCTGCGTGCCGTCCCGCAGAGAGAGAAGGAGACCCGCACAGGAGGAGGAGGAGGAGGAGGAAGGATGAACGGCGGTGCTCGGCTCGTCTGCAGCTCTCAGACCCGCAGCGTGGTTCATCTCCCCGCAGTCTGACTCCGCCGCCCGGTCATCTATTTCTAAGGAGCGCTCAGACGCGGAGGGTTTGTTTGGTGACAGCGGCGCTGCAGCTCCGCCTCTCCTGCTTAAAGAAACACTCCGATTTACGATTCAGACCGTTTTTAGTAAAGCTTTCATGTAAGTTTGTCCACATGTTGTCACATTATAACCACAAACTCTAATCTATTTAATTTGTCTTGTAGCTGGAACCAGTTACATTTACTCAATTACATTTACTTGAGTAACTTTTTTTGAATTTTTTTTTACTTTTACTAAGCTGTACGTTTTACATTTACTTGGGTAATTTTATTTCTCCTCTTACTTGAGTTAAACTTCTGGATTTTCTACCCACTGATTGAAGAACAAACATGTTTTAACCAAAAATTCACCAGAACCAGACACTCTCATGCAGTTTTTATTACAGTTTTATAAGTTTTTTATTGAAAGAAACTGATTTGGAAAAAAATATTTTGCCTGATTTTATTTTTTTTGTTACTTATATGAATTATTGTGATTTTTGTCCCTAAAATACCAATATTTCCTCTTAACATTATTATTATTTTCTGTCTGATTATGTAATTTTTTAATATCAGATGATTGATAATTTGATCGGTCACTCAGTACTTTTTACCAAAATACTTTTTTACTCTTATTTCTTGGATTGGCTACTTTTTTGTTTTTCTTGAGTAAAAGTACGTTGACGTAGTTTTGCTCTTACTTGAGTACAATTTTTGGGAACTCTGCCTACCTTAGTTCCTAGTTACATTTACTCGAGTAACTTTTTGTAAAAATAAAAATGTACATTTATTTTTATTTTATTGTTTTTGATAGGAATAGATACAAGAATCATATCAAGATAAACTAACCCTATATAGCTAATTCACAACCTCATCCATTTAAAACCTTTGATAGTTGGTTAAAATAAAAAGTTAAGATCAACAGTAAATACAATAAAATAATGTATTTACAACTATTCAGTCAAAACAATTGCAATATTTAGAAATGAGTGAACTACAGAAGCCTTGAAATGATTATTTTAATGCTAGTTATGGTCTTAAAATCAGATGGTAATGAGTTTAAAAGACACAACTCAAATGGTATTTTACAGTAATTTATTGTTCTTTTTGTGACTCTGTTGCTTTTCTCTTGATAAATATATGTAATACCTCCTGTGCTACAAAGTAACACAGCTGTCAAAGCTCATTAGATTATATATTTTAATAAAAGGACAGTGATAATTGCGGGTAAACTGAGCTACAAATTGAAGTTTGTGTTTGCAATAGCCACTGTGTCTGGTGTAAATCCAAATTAGGACACTTTATTACATAAACAGTTGTGTAATTTCCTCCAGTGCTCCCAGTTTTGGACCGCCTGTGAATTCCCAGTGAAAAGCTGATTTCTGCATCCTCATTTCCTGACTAATTGTCTCCCAAAGTGACTCACTGAGAGGAGCACCGATTGATCGCTCTGCTGAGCACCAATCACCTCCTTTGTTGTTGACAATGTTGACACAAACAGGCAACGTGGAAACGTCAACTTCTGTTTTCCACACGAGCGTCTGCGCTCAGTAATTGACGTAAAAGCGGATTTACTGGGACTTTTCCGAGTCAGTAAGCATTAAAGCGCCCCCTTGTGTTCGGGAATTGTATCCAAATCTCAACGTGTGTAATCGGAGCGTGACCCGTTTTCTGTGGACGTGACCCGTGTCCAATAAGCAGCGAGCCAAGCTAAACAATCTCACCTGTTTCCTCGGTTCTGTTTGTCTGTGTTCAGTCAGTGGTCCCGCTTCCCTGCAGCCTCACAGCCAAGCTTCCTGCATCCTTACATCACTAATAAACTTTAGTTTCTATTTACTGTAATCCAAACTATTTATTTGAGCCGCTCTGCCATCAAATGCAGTTTGTAAAGTTTTGCACTAAAATAATAATAATAGTTTTTATTTTTTTAGCCTGTCAGAGAAAACACAAAGTTGCTCATTTTCCACCTTCTTATTCAAACTTTTATAAACTTTTAACTATCAAATTAAATATTTAGCTAGGAGGATAAACATTTAGTTAGTAAAATTATTTTTTAGTGTGGAGTCTAGCTAGCAAAATAAATATTTAATTTGGAGTGAAATATTTAGTTAGGAAACTAAATATGGAACTTTATACAAAATATTAATTTGGGACCTAAACATTTAGCTTGCAAACTAAATATTTAGGTTTCCAACTAAATATTTAATTTGGAAGTTAAACATTTAGTTAGAAAAATAAATATTTAGCTCAGAATTAAATACATATTTAACAACTAAAGGTTTAGATTACAAACTAAATATTTAGCTTTCTTACTGAATGTTTACTTTGGAAGTTAAGCAAAAATATTTAATTTGGAAATGAAAAATTTAGCTCCAAATTAACTATTTTTTTTGGGGGGGAGCAAAATATTTAATTTGGAAGTTAAATATCTAGTTTGCAAACTAAATATTTAGTTTTCTAGCTAAATATTTATCTCCAAATTAAATATTTAGTTTGGACCTTTGACATTTATAGATGTAAGAATACGATGGTTAAAATATAACTTTGAAAAGTGAACAACCAATATATATTGATACGAGAGGCTAAATAAAATAAATCTTGCTGTTCATTTTTTACTCTGCTGGACTTGAACCAAAAGTGTGGGAAGGTTTTGCACCTGGTTTTGGTTCTTCAGCTCCACGCCTCGTCCTCTTCCCTCCGTTTAGCGGGTCCAGAGGCTCGGCGCTCCTCTGCAGGCTTCAAAGCGCTCCATCAGGCAGCAGACTGGAAAACATTCCCGCTCGCTCCCTGAACAAAGTCGATTCTTTCCAAATGATGACGTCAACAAACGAAAGGGTTGGAGTCGATGCCAAGATAATGACTGGATCCCAGAATATCCCAGAATAGTTTATTGTCTTGAGAAGGTCATGAACAATAAACGAATTAAAAAAAAGTGTGTATTCTTTTTAACGACCACTGAGCAGCTGCATGGGAGGTTTTTGCTTTTTCCCAGTTAAGATCATATCTTTAATCTATTTGAGATACTTTTCCAATAATGTTTTGAGTTTTAACTGGTCAGTTTAAGCCTCCTAATGGTCATACACTGTAAAACAAACAAACAAACAAACAAAAAAAGTCTCTAATTTTTGTTGAACTACCAACAGGTGTGGTTGCCAGATTTATACCGTATAAATACAGTAAAATGTGCTAAAATTCTGTATGAATTTGGTAAAATGTGGTAAAATTCTGTATAAATTTAGTAAAATGTGATAAAATTCTGTGTAAATATGGTAAAATTTCAGCAACCACAGCTGCTGGTATTTTACCATAAATTAGAAACGCTTTTTTTGTTTTACAATGTATGTGAAAGCTTTGATTATTTTAATGCCTTTTTTAGTATATTTTTTCATTTCTGTTATATGAATCTTTTAAAAAGCATTTGATCATCTGTAAATAATCTCTTTAAATCATTCTATTTATGGTAAATTCAGAAATCTTTTATGTATTTAAACTGTTTGTATAATGACATATGTTGCCTATTTTGTGTAATTTTTCAGATTTTTAGTGAGATTATGAAACAGTTTTGTCACATAGTCGAAACCAGACTCCCTGATGGATAGGATAATTAGGGGAAATTTAAATTAATAAGTTTAGTGATGTAACGTTAGAAGCATTTCAAACATGTTAAGAAAGTTCCAGACCAATTTCTCAGGAATGTTTCTGAAAGAACTCACCTGTTCCTGTAAAATCAGATTTTACCTTATTTACTTAGCGGGTTTCAACTTGTCCATGTGCGTCAGTAATGGATCAACTCTTCACAGCAGGGGAAAAAGTGCAATTATCAGATGATGATGTGTGTCTCCAAAGAAAGAGAAAAGAAGAGCTGCAGAGACAAAACTTTCATGACCCAGATCTCACATGAAATTCAAATATTTTGGATGCCTTAATTCAGTTTTCATTTTGCTAAACATCTTACTGTCAAACACAGTTTTATAGAAGAAATTAGAACAGAGGAAAACTAAATGTTACAGATTGTAATAGAACCCAATAAACTGAAATAGAGTAGCATAGAATGGAAGAGAATAGAAGCAAAGTAACACAATGCATAAAGATTATAAAAGAAAGATTACAATAACACCGTGGAACAAAAAGGATAAATACATTAAAAAGTCAGAAGAAGATGCTGTTTAAGCCAAGGATTATTAAATTTAATAGAAACATTTAGTACTGAAACACAAATAGTTACAAAAACAGTGAAACCAGAAATATATTGACTGGTGATGGTGAAAAACTAGAAATATGACAGGATAACAATAGATGTTACACTGCAAACTTAATTAGCACATTATCAAAAGATGGGAAAAGACTTCAATATTTTAATTTATTTCATTTTTTGCTTCTTTCTTAGTTTTAATGTTTTATTTAAGATAAATCTCATCATTTGTGTTCCGGTCTCTGTTTAGTTGAGTGTACGGATATCTGACCGCTAGGTGGCGGTGCGGGGGGAAAAACAGGCAGACTCTGTCTCGGCATTAGGAGTGACGTACTTCCTGTCGGCGGCAAAGCGTGGTGCTAGTTGTTTGAATCCAAACGTTCCTGTGACGAAAATATCGGATTTTCTACTTTTAGCGTTTGATTAACTATTGAAGCGAAATAAATATGGTGAGTAAACTTTTAACGCGGCCTTTAAACTTTGTAGATATGACGTAGCGTTCTTCCTGTTTGCGTGTTTCCTTTTGTTTAGCGTTAGCATCGTTAGCTTCTCATTCATAACTACGACCAAAGAGTTAAAGCTGTCACAATTCGTCAGACTGTTTAAATAGTCGTGTTTGCGTCTGTCTTCTGTGATTATTCACATGCAGTCATTTTATTGAAAAGCAGAACTTCTTTAATAGACTGTAATTATGTTGCACGGTGATGTACTTATTTATTTATTCATTTGGAAAACACGGAGCTACTACAGCTAAATGTTACACTATCAGGATGTCAAACCTTTACTACTGTGATTTTCTATTAGGAAATTTTAAAAAGCCCCTTACCACAAGTACAATAAAAACTGTATCATGACATTTGGTTTAGAAAATACGTGTTCCTGTTACTGTATCTATGCTTTCCAAACCATAAAATATATCACTATACCTTTGTTTCGCCTCTAATTTAACTGGTAGCTTGTGGTAAACTAAAGTTTTCTTTCCTGTTTCTTTATTTCCTGCAGAGTTTACCTCTGAATCCGAAGCCTTTCCTCAACGGCCTGACAGGAAAACCTGTGATGGTGAAGCTGAAGTGGGGGATGGAGTATAAAGGCTACCTGGTGTCTGTGGATGGATACATGAACATGCAGGTGGGAACAACTTAGAGCTCTTCCTGACACTAATTATTATTCACAATGTGAAAATCTAAACCTAATATTTCACAACAACAGATGTCTCAGTCAGTATCTTATTTGGATTGTGATGTTTGAGCCAAGCAGAATTTACAGAAGGTAAATAAGCTTCTGAACGTTATCAGATGTGTTATAGCATAAAATAAGACCTGCTTAATACTGCAGCTCATTGAACCAACTTTGGTTTGGAATAACAGAAATTTTTCAACATTATTATTTTTTTATCTCTTGCCATGAAAGAAAAAAAATGCATATTAAATGTTTCAGTATCCGTTAAAATTTCATCTTTAATATTATTTTTACGTAGGACAAAATATTTAGGCAGAGTTAGCACCTGCTTAAATATTTTCTTAGTACTTATTTGTTTTTTAATCCTGAGAAAATACAAACTAAATATAGAAATGAGAGTAAATATATTTTGTAGATGTTTTATTATCTCTGAACATGAAGTATTTGTTGTGGAAACTGTAGTCATACTAATCCAACATGCAATGAGATGAATCATTGATCTGCTTTAATTTATTAAGATGCTATATGCAACAAATTTGACTTAAAGAGCGACCTAAATTCTGTTATTACTGCCGAGAATTTATTAAACTTTTTTTTTGTTTTTTTATATCAAGCCCAAATTTTTTATTTTTTAAAAATCTGACCACTATACATTTTCAAAGTAAAATATTGCCTGCTTAGTTTGTTGTTGAAGTTTTTTTGTAAAATTATTTTTATAAATGTTTTTGGCCAGTGATTACTTTCCACTTGGTGACTTGGGTTCTCATTAATGCCTGTCTTCTATTAGCTGCGCAAAGAATAATAATAATAAAAAAGAAAATAAATCAAGATCAAATTATGAAACATTTAAACCAAAAAACTAAGTTTGCACCTGCTAAGATTGTGCTGGATAATTCTTCACTTTATTTTCCCCAAAATCCAGCGGGGGGCGCTGCAAAATCACCTTCCTTTTCATCCACATTTGAGTAAATTAATAATTTTTTCAGTTAAAAAAAATAAGAAATTGGTAACTGTTTACCAAACCTTTTCTGCTTAGTTGTTATGAACCAAACTGGATGATGTTCATGTGGTTAATACCTTTCAGCAAGAACGTCTCTAACATAAATAAACTCTAAAAGCAATTATAATTTTGCAGCTATAATAAAAATAAAATAAATGAGAGAATTATTGGCAGAGTTATTTTAGTCTGATCTTAATATCCAAGTGAACTTTCATTTAGTAACTTTCTTGGTTAATTTTTGCCAAGCAGAGTGTTTGTTTTAGTCTGTGATACTTTTAAAATGGCTGACAGAAAGTTATTGGAGTAAGAAAACAAAACGTAAACATCCCGTTCCACTAAAACCTTTTGACCTTTTTCATGCGTGATTTCCTCCAGTTGGCGAACACAGAGGAGTACGTTGATGGCGCGTTGGCGGGGCATCTCGGTGAAGTGCTGATCAGGTGTGGAAACAGTTTTTTATTGCATTAGCGCCGTGGTTTATTCACATGGAAGTGGTCTGAAAAAGACGTGTAAAAATGAACATTTTACTGCCACAATCTGACACTGAAACATGTTGGAAGAAACTATTTTTAATAAAAATTCATGCAACTGAAACCTTTTTTTGTTATTGTAAGTTGGATCAGAGTGTTGAGGAACTTTTATGTAACAATCACAATTTGAATGCTAATATTTTAAAAACGGGAAAGATGAGAGCATGAAATTCAAGACTGTTTTTGTTGCAGCAGAAAACAGGAATCCTAGCCAATGTCTGTTAATAATTAAATGTGCTGGAAAAAGTGTTTGAATTATTATTTTGTTCTTCCACAGATGCAACAATGTCTTGTACATCCGAGGCGTGGAAGAGGAGGAAGAAGATGGAGAAATGAGAGAGTAATGATGATGATGTTTTTGTAGTTGTACCTGGTGGTGGAGTTAACGTGTGTTTGTGTTTTCACCATGTGAAACAAATTTTGATTTTCTTTTTTACTACGATGCCTGTTTGCTTGTTGCGATGCAGAAACAATAAAGCGATTATTGTAACATTTCTTAAAGCGGATTTGTGTCCTTTTTGTTTTTCTCTCTCTGAATCTTAATGTGTTTGCGCTCCTCCCACCTATCTCTCTGTGCACTTTGACCTCTTCTCTCTTTGGCAAATATTTGCCTTGTTTCCACCCTAAAGTAGTCTGAGCTTTGCTTTTGAAAAGGGAATATGTCTAGAAATCACAGGCTGCTGGTGAAAAATGCCAAGCAGGTTGTTTTAATCTGCAACAACGGGGAGAAGTTCCTGACCAGGCATGGGATGAACAACCTGAGTGTGATCGAAAACGCCAGCGTTGTCGTCGGCAGGTGAGATTTAACAAAAAGAATTCAAAAACTATTTTTAATTTTAAAAAGTGATGATGAAAGCTGCTGTTTGAGGTAGAAAGTGGTTGATTTCTCCCACATATCACTTAAATATCACTTTTTTAAAAATCAAGTCAACATTAGTTCTGTGCTAGAGTTGGCTTTTTTTTTTTATCTAGGATGTTTACAATGCTTAAAGGCAACTTCAGACTTGTAACGTTGCTCTCTTTTCTTTGTCCAGTGGCGCCCTCTGCTGGATATTGTTGATAATTACACCAAAAGTGACTGAAATTTATTTTTTTTAAGCAAAGTTTGTCACCAACTACTCTGAAAACAACTAATCTTTTATAGATTGCCTAATTACAGTTTTTAAGTTTGGCTTTCAGTTTTGTGCAAAAGTTTTAAACCAACCCTAATCTCTTCATATTATCAGCAATTAATAGATCTCCAAACTGTGAAGGTGTGTTCAGTCTGATTCATGACCTCATTTAGTGGAAGAAAACCGTAAATAAATGAGGGATGACCTAAGACTTTTACACATTACTTCTTCCATCTCAGCTGCAGTCTTTAAAAGTATTCTTTTTTTTAATTTATGTGAATTGTTTCTCTTTGCAGTGATGGTCTGATTAAAGCTGTGGGTCCTGCAGAAACCATCAGCGCTCGGTACTCGGAGTCCTCCTTCGATAATGTGATCGATGCTGCAGGGATGTGTGTTCTTCCTGGTGAGTATTGGCTGCAGTTTGCTGCATCCGTCTAATTCATGCAACTTTCAGACCTTAAACATGGAAAATGTTCAAACTGCTACAGTTAAAAGTGCTTTATTAAGTTTATGCATCTATTAAGGGTAACTAAAAAGCACCTTCATGACGAAGTCAAAACACTTTTTAGTAAAAACTTATATTTATTAAATCTATTTAAAGAAGCCATAATTTAAACATCTTTAGGCATGATGCCTCCAAGTCAAGTAAAAAAGGCTCATTTTAAATTAGAAAGCTGAAAAGTAGAAATTTAATTGGAAGCTTTTAAGTATTGTAATTAAAATACATATAGGCTACCAGTTAGAGAGGACAATAACAGTTAACGATTAGCATTAACCCATTAGTATTTTTATTTTATTCTCAGTTCTTAAAGCTGATTTTTTTTCCCCACATTAAGAGGAAATAACATCTGACATAAAATCTTTTTCCTCTCAGTATCTTTTGGTTTATGATGTATGTGGAATATACAGAGAGCATAAACATTGTGAAATTTAACTCAAAAATCAGTTTACTTTGTAAAACACATACATCTAGAAAACAAAAATGGGAAAAAGTTATATTTGGAAACTCAAACTGATTTCATTTACTACAATAAACGAAAGCACTGCAGTTGTTTTTCCGTGTTGTTTTGTTTCAGGGCTTGTTGATGCTCACACTCATCCAGTCTGGGCCGGAGACAGAGTTCATGAATTTGCAATGAAGGTATAAACATCCTGACTGAGTTTGTTCACTCCCACAGCTTCATTCAGAACTTCTTGGAAAGTCTAGAACTGGATTATTATTATTATTATTACTTCCCAGCTCTGGATAAACATGAATAAGGAAATGCAGAGAAAAATATTTATTTTAGTTTCTCTGTTCACCAATCCTTTTTTTCAATCTGCCAAAAAGTCTTAAAAATAAGGCTTTAAAATAATTAATTTAAAAAAACATTTTGTATCATTCTCATATTTTGTGTGACAGGACTATTTAATCTTTTGACAAAAATCTTTATTGTGTTTTGTGACTTGAGGCAGTTGAGGCTACCGCTAAGTAGCTGCTAATGTAGCCTTGCTAGTTAGCTTTGTTTTCTTTTGCCTCTTTGTAGCACCTTAGCACAGCTGACCCCCACCTGCTTCAAATCAAACATCTGTGCTGTTTGTACAGCAGATTTTTTTTTTGTATGTCCTGCTATTATTTTAAAGATGTTAATAAATGTTTCCAGAGGTCCTCAAAGGTCAATCGGCCTCACGCCACACAGTCACAAAATCAACTGTTTGTCAAGCAACTGTGCTATAAACAGTTTAGCTTCACAAACATAGTAAAATTAATTTATATCAATTTTGTTTGGTTTTGTTAATTTGTGGCGTAGGCGGATTTCTGGTGACCTCTGGAAACCTTTTTTTTTTTTAAACTGTAAAAGTTATAACCGCTGAACAAATGTAGCCCGGTTCATTGACACCGTGTTTCGGTTCATTGACACCGTGTTCCGTTTGATTTTGTAAATGTGGACCGGTTGGTTGACCTTTGATGAGGAAACATTTATTAATATCTTTAAAATAATGGCGACATAAACGTTTGACGCCAACATTTAATTTGAAGGGGAGGCAACGTCACTTAGGAATCTTTCCGTTATGATTCCAAAGGCTACTGCTAACTAGCTGCTAATACACCGATGCTAGCTAGTTAGCTTTCTTTTGCGTCCATCTTGGGTAAGTGTAAATTTATCGCTAGTTGGCCATGTCTGTTGCCAACCCATGTGATGTTACATGCATTAAATAATAAAACAAAGGCTTAAAAATGAAAATTGAGCTGGTGAAACTTGTAGAAGCCGCTTAAAGATGGCGAACACCTCCGTCCTGCAGCTAGCCGGAGCCACCTACATGGAGGTGCACCGCGCCGGAGGAGGAATCCACTACACGGTGGAGCACACTCGAGCCGCCGCCGCCTCCGACCTGCTGTCCTCCCTGAGGAGCCGGCTGCAGCGGATGCAGCGAGCCGGAACCACCCTGGTGGAGTGCAAGAGCGGATACGGCCTGGAGCTCCAGACGGAGCTGAAGATGCTGGAGGTGATCGAGGAGGCGAGCAGATCGCTTCCCATCAGCATCTCCTCCACCTACTGTGGAGCCCACGCTGTGCCCAAGTAAGAATCCTTAACAGTAAAATACCAACTACACTTCTTAAGTATTTAATGTTCTTCTATACGTTACAGTGTGGTTACAATATCTGTAAGCGCTATCATATGCTGTGACGACCTATATTTCCATAATAGACATAATATTAATGGTCAAATGTTAGTTTTTATTCTTCAGTTTACGTCTTTGGGCGTAGCATGGTGTTAAAATGCTGCAGCGCCCCCTGCGGTCATAATATACGGTGGTCACAGAATACGGCGGAACACCGGTGTTCTGTCGGTGGAGCATACCGGAAGTTTGTTTTGATACTGATTCGGTTTAACCACCAATGTTTATGAAGCAGTATGCTGTTTTGATAGGTGCTTGTTTTAGGCCTGTTGGGATAAATTAATCAATCATTTCCGTTTGCATGATTTATTATTTTTCTCTTTGTTCCAAAAACTGAATGACAGAAGTCTTCAGTCTGGGGCTTTGGTGTCAATTAGTCATTTTTTATGACAACTTTGTTTACCAAGACTTCGTAATTCATGTTATTGGTTGTTTCTATTGTTTTCTTTATTTATTTTGGATATTTCAAATGTCTTCCAGGGTTAAAATTCATTGATATTTGCAAATGGAGTTGAAAATGGTCTCAAAACAACAATATTATCATATATTGCAATAACTGCTGGGGCCTAATGATAAATTGTCCCAGTAATTATTGTGATACACAATATTATTATTTAGAAACAATTTACAAGTAATATATTGACAACGGCAAATTAATGCAAGTTCACCCTCAACAAACACTTAACATTCAAACTGGAAGACATTTTAAATATCCAAAATAAAGCAACAGAAATAAAGCCACTTAAAACTGCAACCATGAATAAAATGTTTTTTGTTTAAAATAAATTAGTTTTAAATAAAACAAATTTGACCATATTAATCATTAGAAGGAAAATTATTAATGCCATCTTCATTGCTTATTGTGACAAGTTTAGCTTTTTTCACATAGTACACAGTTTAAAATTTAGGAATAATCATTTAAAAGTTAAACATTCTGCGACATATTTAATATCTGTCAGTTTGGGGGAAGAATAATAAGCCAATCAAACAATTTTATGACTCCACTTGCTAAAAAAAATATAAAAAACTACAGTGTACATTTATTTTTAACTGTACAGTTAATTAATATGAAATTTGTGCTCCAAATATTACACAAAAAGCCTGGAGTTATGCTGAAAAGATGGGTTGAATATGACGCAGGCCCTGATTCTGTCCCTCAGAGGGAAGACGGTGGCAGAAGCCACAGAGGACGTCCTGCAGGTTCAGCTTCCTCGGCTGAAGGAACTGATGTCGGCCGGGAGACTGAAGGTCCAAAACATCGACGTTTTCTGTGAACAGGGAGTTTTTGATCTGGACTCGACGCGCGCCGTCCTGCTGGCTGGGAAAGAAATGGGGCTCAACATCAACTTCCATGGAGACGAGCTGCATCCCATGAACGCTGCAAAGGTTTACCACAGATCAAAATCACATTATTTACAGATTATTCTCACAGTTAATCAACTTAATGGGATTAAAGAATGACAAATTCTACAGATTTTTCATTTAAGCCTTTTTTATAGGATAGAAATGCACAAATAATAAATTCCTTTAGTCAACGCTTGACCATTTGTAGGAAAGGATCTGCAGTGTTGGGCTGAATTGTTTGTTTTTGAATTAATCAATAAATAATTGGATAGCGAAAGATGCTCAAGAGATTTTTCTTTTTGCAAATTTTGAATCAGGTGAAGCTAAAACTGACACTTGGGATCATAGTTACTGAGTTTTTTTTTTCTTAATAGCAAAATGTGTTTATATATATATATATATAATAAGGCTGCAGCTAACATTTATTTTAATAATAGATTATTCTGACAACTGAATAAAAATTGACAAATGCTGCAGATTTTTTGTGTAATCACTTAAGCCTTTTTATTCAATATTAGAAATGCATAAAAAATGGAAATTAGCAAATAAAATAAATATTTTATTGCTTAAAATGCAGGAACAGATCATAACCAATGCCACTTGAGTGGAACATATTTACAACATGTATATCTTCTGCCCTGAATATGTTGCTCATTCATCAAAAGTTAATTTTTTTTAATCGATTATTCACCACATTAAAACAAGCTGCTGTGCCTCAGATGGGAGCGGACCTCGGAGCGTTGGCTATCAGCCATCTTGAGGAGGTCACAGACGAAGGGATCGTCGCCATGGCGAACTCGAAAACCGCCGCCGTCCTCCTCCCGACCACGGCTTACATCCTGCGGTACTGAGACAACAGCCTGACTCTCTGCTCCTGGGATTTGTTGCTCATGGATGTTTTTGTGCCTTCAGGCTGCCTCAGCCTCGGGCCAGAGACATGCTGGAGGCAGGCGTGATCGTCGCCCTCGGCAGCGACTTCAACCCCAACGCTTACTGCTGCTCCATGGTCAGTACTCGTCTCTAGCTTCCTGTCCGTCTCAACCCGTTCTCCTCATGTAAATGTTTTATTTCCAGCCGGTAGTGATGCATCTAGCCTGCGTCAATATGAGGATGTCCATGACTGAGGCTTTGGCTGCCGCAACCATCAATGCCGCGTACGCGCTCGGCCGCTCCGACACGCACGGATCCCTGGAGGTGAACAAACATGGAGACCTGCTGATCCTGAACGCAACACGGTAAATAAACTCACAGACGTTTATCCAGGATGTCCACGCATCTTAAATTAAAGCCTTAAAATGCATCTAAAGATACAAATTGGCCTTAAATGTGTAAATATCAGCTCTTAACTGGTGTCCTAGCAGGACTATTTAGTCTCATGTTCCATGTAGTTTCTTTTCTTGTGGGACTTTTGCCACACACCAACATTTGCGACCTGAGGCGGTTGAGTATGGAAGGCCAAAATGGACATAAATCTGATATCTGAACAAAACGTCAAGCAAAAAAAAGCGCTGGTTTTTGACACTGAAATTGTAAAATGTCATGCTGAGATGTTTAGTCTGTGCAAAAACTTCCATACTGCCAACACTTATGTTAATTATTGCTGATGTTTTGCTCTGTAAAACAATAAATAAAATTTAAGACCTGAGTTTAACATATTTAAGGCCAATTTACGTTTTCTAAAGAAATTAAGACTTTTAAAGATCTTAATGTATGGTGCTAACGTTCTCAGCTTAAATCAACATCAAGATGGTTGAACGTTGGGTAGAATTTGATGCTGGAAACAGCAAAACTGGCCGACATTGAGTTTAGTGTCAGCCATATTGTAAATTTATGGAATGGGTCAATGATGGGAATCCTACCAATTTAAATAAACTCCACTTGTTATATGAAGGGAGCTACAGCTTGGTGATATTTAAAACTTGCTCCACAATCATCAGTTAATTCAAACTTCATTTTTAAATGTAATGGAAAAACAAACGGTTTTAATCATTTACCAGCTTCGATGTGAGTCTGTATAAACCCCTAATTGGAGCTGATTTTAGGACTTTCATCCTGGACTAAGTTAAAGTCAACTAATTTAAACCTTTGTCTTTATTTTTAACACTTTCTCTGCTGTTTGAAGGTGGGAGCACCTGATTTACCAGCTGGGCGGGCATCAGGAGCTCATCCGCTACGTCGTCATCAGAGGAAACATTGTGTACGATAACGACAAAACCCTGGACCTCTGACCCCGAAGGAACTCCCAGCAGAGGTACGTTTAAAAATAAAGCCACACTTCCTTCCAGCTTTCAGAAAAAAACTGCTGATTTTATCTCCGCCACCAACTTAAGTGCATATCTGTAAAGGAACAATAATTTGTGGTGTGTTCAAGTCTCAATCAGCAGCAAAAATGACCAAACAAAATGGTTGGATTTATATAAAAATGCAAGATTAACACTTGGAATTTGTAGCCTAAGAATATCCTTGCTTACTTTGTGCATTTTAGGTAATATTTCTACTTTTTTATCTACCTTTTAACAAATATTTCAGTTTTTATTCAGATAAAAACACACAAACAGCTTTCTTATGACATCAAGTTCGACAATCGCACTTCTAAAAATTGTAATAAAAAAAGACCTTTTTGTTGCTTTATGTAAGCAACACTTGGTTACAAAATAAAAGTTTGTTTTTCTTGACTTTTTTATAAATCCGACAGTTGTGTTTTGAAAGTTCTGCAGCTTGTTGCTGAGTTTTGATTGGATGAAAAAGCCTGTCTCTGATTGGCTGATGTGGTTCATTTGCATATCCTTGTGCTAGATCACTATGACTGCATAGTTTGGTCACATAATTATATAGACTCAGATCTCTTTCAGCTTTTAAACATTTAAATATCAGCAGAAACCAAAAGAAAAACCTCAGATTGGTGATCAATATCAGCCTTTATTGAACATTTTAGTTGAAAATCACTTTCTATAGGCAGAGATTTAAACCTGATCTACTGCCAATATATTTTCAGTCAAGGCTTATAAAAAGAAAATGAATAAAAAACAATTTTAAATGTTGTTAAAACAGAATATTTGAGTGCATAGAATAAGTAAAAATAGTAACAGTGGCAAACATGTTAACTGGCTTTCTAAACTATGAAGGTTTGAGTACCAGAGCTGATCTGGAACCAGTTTGGATCCGGTTAAGCTTCGTATTTCTTTCCGGCTCGGTGGATCTGTTGGTAAAGCGTCATGGAGAACGCCATGCCCAGCAGCTGGAAGAAAGAGTTGATGTTCAATCATTATAACAAAAATAGAAAAGTTTAGTTCAAAAACCTGATAAACATGGTCAATTTAAAACTCTCAATCAGTTAGTTCTGCTTTCATGCCATGTTTGTTGGTCTTTATTTTGTTAAAATTCTGGTTATATTCGGTTCTAATAAATTGATGATTGTCAAACCAAACTTCATGTTAAATTTAAATTAATGTTCTCACCTGTATGACCAACACACACATGGCGATTGTTCCCAACAGGTGTTTGTTGTCATCCACCCACTGCTCCACCTTATCATAGCAACCCTGCACACAGAAAACCTTTGAGTTAATGACACATTCATGAAAATTAAATTTTTGTTCTGTTTTTCTTCCAGGTGAATTGGGACCGGCTCTACATCCACGTATAGAGTGCATGTTGCACTGCTGGAACATGATTTAAATGGCTCAGTAAATCAGCTAAAACTGTAATACATGTAGTTATTTCCTTTTCCTCAGTCCATGTATTATGTAAACAGTCACTGCAGCTCGAATAGATCCACAGACTGGTTAACAAATTAAATTAATGTGAGTGAAAACTGTCAGTTAATGCAAAATTATCACCCAAAGAGTTTTACCTATAAATCACTTTTTTTCATCAAAATGTTACTGATAAAGCATCGTCAATAAAAACTTTCATGCGTGTTGTATTCTTTATACATACATAAGTGTTTATTTCTTAGTGTGATTTATTTTTCTTTCAATTGTACCGGATCATGAAAAAGAAAGAAACCTGATCATAGAGACGGTAAATTAATCTCACATGTGTCCAGAAGGCGTTTGATGCGTTGCGGCCACAGTTCAGGTGAAGCTGCTGGCAGCAGCTGTCTGGAACAACGTTCTCCTGCATGATGCTGGACCAGTCGTCTGGCTTCGTCACTCCACAGCACTTCCACTGCGGAGCAGGAAACCAGTTCAGGATATAGAAACCGCTGACATAAAACCAAACCTCACCATTGGTGTGATCTACCTCTCGCTGTATGGTGTTCCACGCATCCCTCAGGCCTGCATTGTTCTCTGTGTTGTACAGCACCAGCCCCTCTTTTAGGTCCTGTCTGGCGTTTTCCCTCACCTGGGAAGTTACAGGGAGAGGGGATTATGGGTAATGCACAGAAACGAAGCACAAAGGATAGGAGTCAAGTTTTACCTTTTCTGTGTAGACAAAGAAGAGGATGAGGAGGATCAGTTCAGCCAAAAGTATGATCAAGAGAACGATGAAGAACTGTTTGAAAAGAGGGATATTGTATCACAATATTGTATTTACTTCCTAAATTTTAACAGCCAAAAGTTACACTGGAAATAAAATGTCGAAAGAATACAGGTAAGTGTAGCATGATGTGAAAAAACGACTAAAATGACACTAAACTATGGCGTCAAAAAATGACATACTAATGATGTCTTGACACTAGTATGTCATAGTGATATGTGATATTTTTATCGTTTTTTTCAGTTTAGTATACGCAATTTTTTGACATCAGGTCATTTTTCGGTTTTTGACGTCGTCATAGTATAGTGTGTAATTTTTTCAACATTTTTGACACATATTGTCGAAAATGACATTCTATACAGTCATTTTCTGATGTCATAAGATATGGTATAGTATACGCCATAGTATATGGCGTCAAAATAGTTGAAAAAAACGACACTATGGCGTCCACAATGTGGAAAAAACATTTTGGACGCCATAATGTATTTTCCACATTATATTTTTTCCATATGAAAAAACGACATAGTATGTCGTTTTTTCGATTATTTCGATGCCATAGTATAAGTCTCGTTTTTTCAAAATGTTGGACACCATAGTATAGTACGTCGTTTTTTTGACAATTTCGATGCCATAGTGTAGTATGTCGTTTTTTTTAAAATTTTGGACACCATAGTATAGTATGTAATTTTTCTTTACAATTTCGACGCCATAGTGTAGTATGTCGTTTTTTTTAAATTTTGGACACCATAGTATAGTATGTCATTTTTTTTCACAATTGCGACGCCATAGTATAGTATGTCGTTTTTTTGACTATTTCGACGCAATAGTATATATGTCGTTTTTTCGAAATTTTGGACACCATTATAGTATGTCAATTTTTTTTCACAATTTCGACGCCATAGTATACTATGTCGTTTTTTTGAAATTTTGGACACCATAGTATAGTATGTCGTTTTTTTTCACTATTTTGACGACATAGTATGTCGTTTTTTTGAAATTTTGGACACCATAGTATAGTATGCCGTTTTTTTTCACTATTTTGACGACATAGTATAGTATGTCGTTTTTTTTGACAATATCGACGCCATAGTATACTATGTCGTTTTTTTGACAATTTTGACGCCATAGTATATATGTCGTTTTTTTGAAATTTTGGACGCCATAGTATAGTATGTCTTTTTTTCACAATTTCGACGCCATACTATAGTATGTCGCTTGTTTTGACAATTTCGACGCCATCGTATAGTATGTCGTTTTTTTTCACTATTTTGACGACATAGTATAGTATGTCGTTTTTTCGAAATTATGGACGCCATAGTATAGTATGTCGTTTTTTTGAAATTTTGGACACCATAGTATATAGTATGTCGTTTTTTTGACAATTTTGACGCCATAGTATATACGTCGTTTTTTTTTAAATTTTGGACACCATAGTATAGTATGTCATTTTTTTGAAATTTTGGACACCATAGTATAGTATGTCGTTTTTTTTCACAATTTTGACGCCATAGTATAGTATGTCGTTTTTTTTTCACAATTTCGACGCCATAGTATAGTATGCTGTTTTTTTTCACTATTTCGCGCCATAGTATAGTATGCCTTTTTTTTCACTATTTTGACGACATAGTATAGTATGTCGTTTTTTCGAAATTATGGACGCCATAGTATAGTATGTCGTTTTTTTGAAATTTTGGACACCATAGTATAGTATGTCGTTTTTTTGACAATTTTGACGCCATAGTATATATGTCGTTTTTTTGACAATTTTGGACACCATTATAGTATGTCAATTTTTTTTCACAATTTCGACGCCATAGTATAGTATGTCGTTTTTTTGACTATTTCGACGCAATAGTATATATGTCGTTTTTTCGAAATTTTGGACACCATTATAGTATGTCAATTTTTTTTCACAATTTCGACGCCATAGTATAGTATGCCGTTTTTTTTTCACAATTTCGACGACATAGTATAGTATGTCGTTTTTTCGAAATTTTGGACACCATAGTATAGTATGTAATTTTTCTTTACAATTTCGACGCCATAGTGTAGTATGTCGTTTTTTTTAAATTTTGGACACCATAGTATAGTATGTCATTTTTTTTTTTACAATTTCGATGCCATAGTATACTATGTCGTTTTTTTGAAATTTTGGACACCATAGTATAGTATGTCGTTTTTTTTGACAATATCGACGCCATAGCATAGTATGTCGTTTTTTTGACAATTTCAACGCCATAGTATATATGTCGTTTTTTTGACAATTTTGACGCCATAGTATATATGTCGTTTTTTTGAAATTTTGGACACCATAGTATAGTAGCTATATCGTTTCTTTGACTATTTCGACGCCATAGTATACTATGTCGTTTTTTTGACAATTTCAACGCCATAGTATATATGTCGTTTTTTTGACAATTTTGACGCCATAGTATATATGTCGTTTTTTTGAAATTTTGGACACCATAGTATAGTAGCTATATCGTTTCTTTGACTATTTCGACGCCATAGTATACTATGTCGTTTTTTTTTAATTTTGGACACCATAGTATATAGTATGTCATATTTTTTTTTTACAATTTCGATGCCATAGTATACTATGTCGTTTTTTTGAAATTCTGGACACCGTTTTTTTTCACTATTTCGACGCCATAGTATAGTATGCCTTTTTTTTCACTATTTTGACGACATAGTATAGTATGTCGTTTTTTCGAAATTATGGACGCCTTAGTATAGTATGTCGTTTTTTTGAAATTTTGGACACCATAGTATAGTATGCCGTTTTTTTTACAATTTCGATGCCATAGTATAGTATGTCGTTTTTTCGAAATTTTGGACACCATAGTATAGTATGTAATTTTTCTTTACAATTTCGACGCCATAGTATATATAGTATGTCGTTTTTTTTTTAATTTTGGACACCATAGTATAGTATGTCGTTTTTTTTCACAATTTCGATGCCATAGTGTAGTATGTCGTTTTTTTGACTATTTCGACGCAATAGTCAAAATTTCGTTTTTTCGAAATTTTGGACACCATAGTATAGTATGTCATTTTTTAAAATACATACTATATACTATAGTATGTAATTTTTCTTTACAATTTCGACGCCATGTCGTTTTTTAAAAATTTTGGACACCATAGTATAGTATGTCATTTTTTTTCACAATTGCGACGCCATAGTATAGTATGTCGTTTTTTAGACTATTTCGACGCAATAGTATATATGTCGTTTTTTCGAAATTTTGGACACCATTATAGTATGCCGTTTGTTTTCACTATTTTGACGACATAGTATAGTATGTCGTTTTTTCGAAGTTTTGGACGCCATAGTATAGTAGCTATGTCGTTTTTTTTGACTATTTCGACGCAATAGTATATATGTCGTTTTTTTTGAAAATATACTATGACGTCGAAAAATGTCGGAAAAAATGACTATATACTATGACGTCGAAAAAAATGACATACTGTATCAGGGGTGGGCAATCCTGGTCCTCGAGGGCCGGTGTCCTGCAACTCTTAGATGTCTCCCTGGTCCAACTCACTAGAATCACCTCCTAAGTGCAGTCAAGTTCTTCAGATTCCTGCAAAAACCTCATTATTTGACTCAGGTGTGTTTAAGTAGAGATACATCTAAAAGTTGCAGGAGACCAGCGCTCGAGGACCAGGAGTTGCCCACCCCTGTACTATATACTATGACGTTGAAAATGCTAAAAAAAAATTTGAAAAGATGACATACTAAACTGACGTCAAAAAACGACAAAATGGCATGCTTAATGAACTATGACGTCAAAAAACGACAAAAATGAGACCAAACTATGAGGTCAGAAAAAGACAAATATGACACGCTATATTATGACGACAAAAAACGACAAAAATGACACGCTAAACTGTCAAGTCAAAATGAGATAAAATAAAATACTAAACTGACGTCAGAAATGAGTTACAATGACACATACTAAACTATGACATCTATGAGTTTTTACAGAATAAAAACTCACATTGATCACTAGAATAAAAATAAAATAATAATAAAAACAGTTGGATGCAGCGCTACTCACACTCAGCAGCAGACACTTGTTCTCCTTGATGGCACCCAGGCAGCCCAGGAAACCCGTCACCATTACAACGGTGCCCAGTGTGATGATGAGGTTGGCGGCCGAAAGTGCGGGGAAGGAAGGAGACAGGGTGGCGAAGCTGCCCTGGGAAACCGAAAGCCAAACTCCGACTCCCAACAACCCGCATCCGCCCAGCTGGAACGCACAAAAAAATACCAGAAAAAAAAAAATCCTAATCATAAAATATTTTTGATATCTTTGATCTTATCACTCTTAATAGTTGTAAGAACTTACCCAGAAGAAGAGGTTGAAGAGGAAGAGCATGTATTTCACACAACAAATGCAACCCCGAGCCATGACTGAAGACAAAGGGATCTGCTAAAATTAAATACAGAGAACAAAAAACAAACAAACATAAATGCAACAATTTATCACTCAAGTCTAACTTTAACCCTTCCAAGTTCCAGAACTGTTGGAAAAACTTCCCATGTTTGATGATTCACATTTTTTTTTTAAAACTGAAGACCACACAATAAGTTCACATTGCACTTTGATTCACTTTATTTTGGCACCAAAACTACATTAAAGAAAAGAAGCTATAAACTCACCACTTTAGGAAGGAAGACAACTCTGTAGCTTGAAGGTTTCTGTAAAACACAAATATACAATTATAGTCTGGAAATTATATGATTGGTTTAGGTAAATATTATATATTACAGCTTAGGAAAGCAAAATACGCACTATTTTTTGTCAAAATAACAAAAAAATTTACAGCAAAATTAAACTAAATAGCAATAAGATGCATTTTTAACTGATTAGTATGCCATATTTCAATTAAATAAAGTTGTTTTTTTAAAGCCAAAATAGGAATGAGATAAGTCAATCCTTCTACATACAAGACAAAACTACATTTTTTTCCTCTGTACTCAGACATTTAGCTTGTTTGCTGTACAAACTCAGTTATCCATGTTACAGTACATAAATCATCCAGATAAGATACAATAAGGTAGCAGCTGTATTTCAGATCTTAAAATAATTTTAAAAACTTCAACTATAAATTTAAATTAATGCTGTTTTAAAACCCTAAAAAGAGTACTGAACTGTAGAGTGAATATGATGATTAAAATACCTTTTTATTGTCCTTTCCATTGGTATTACAACAAATACCACAAACTATTGTGACATTTTAAAATCATATCCTTCAGCCCTAATATTTATATTTCATAGAGTTAATTTTCTCTTTGTCGTTTTAGCAAACATTACTAATTGTTATTGTAAATGTAAAAAACACGCTTGAATCGAACCTTGAAAACGAAAAATGTCAAAAAACAGAATTCAAATAAAGACTAAGAAAATCCAATTTCAAGTTTTTTTTCCTGACTTTTGTTTTACTATCAAATAAAAATAATAAAATGACGTTATCAAAAAACTTTCTTAACTCGTTCAACCTAACAATTGTATCTAAAGAAAAACACGCGTTTTTCTAAAATAAAATGTATTTTAAAGAGAGGGAGAAAATACCAATAAAATGTGCAATAGTTTTAGAGTTGAGATTTTTGAACGTTAATAAAAAAAAATCTAAATTAGGTGAAATATCAACTGTCCATTTCTTACTTTATGCTGAAATACATCGACTGTTTTTACAAGTCGACATATTTTAGGGATTCTACGCAGTGACGTAAACAATACGTCACGGCGTCCCCAGATTTCGCCGTTCTCAAAAGTTTAGGCAGCAAAAACTGATCGAAAACGGACAAATGCAGTTTTAAAATACTTCTCCTTCTTTATATTCAGATATAGATACATGCAATGCTTTCTGATAAGCAAATTAACCGCTTCTCTTTGTCTCGTGCCGTGTTTGCTTTCATCCTCATGAAGCCAAAAAAAAAGTGACGAAGAGGAAAAACAGGGATAAAATCTGACCGTTAGCTACGAACTGGCGTCCATCTTCTCACAAAAAGTCTGGCGTCTTTCACCGCAGAAACTTTCACATTCTGCTTCCGCGAACAGCCGGAGTCGGTTTTAAAACACAAATCCAGTAGCTTGAAACGGTGACAGCAGATTTGGAAATCCGTCGACGGCTGGAAGTGAAGAGGACGTTTCCCCCGCGGAGCGAGGGCGGAGCTGGACAGGAGGCCAGGAACGGGTCAGCTCCTCATCGACCAGCCGGCGCACGACCCGGCTACAACGCGTTATTCCACCGGGCGGAGCTTCTCTCTTAAATCAGGGACACGCTGTAAGAGGGGTTTAAATAAACTATTCCACGACAAATTTAGAACATACCCAACTGAGAAAAGTAATTAACAACTTCCCTTCTTGTGCTACTTCTTCACTTAATCAATATGTGTTTCTTTTCAGTTTAAATAAGTGAAATTATCACACCACAATATCCCAATGACTTTAAATTTAAATTCTTCTGGTCCTATGTTAAAAAAATATGTCTAACATTAATCAACGAGTAAAAATATTAATTTCAAAATTCCCAGACTTTATTAGAAAAAAAATGCTTAGACAATCAGACAAGTTATAGCTTACTACTCTTCTGAGATACTTTTCCTTCAAAAAATGAAAGGTTATTTAAAAAATTATAGTTTTTTGTTGTTTATTTATTACCCAGAACTTGGATATTACATTCAGTAAATTTTACTTCCTGGAGATTACAAGATACTAAACAAGATTAATCTTTTAAACTTTTTAAGTTAGTCCTCTGCAATTGTCAAAGTACAACATATGTAATGTTTAAAAGTGCAAATATTTAGTCTATTTATACGTTTTCTAGACTTGAGGATCTTTACTTTTCTGAAATTAGCTTCTATAAAACAAAAGGCTTTTTCCAAAACTTATTATACTTTAATACAGTAATTTTTCTGGAACTAGATTAAAATTTATTGGAGCTCTAAAAGTGTTTACAAACATCGATGATACTTGAAATGACCTGAAAAACTTAATACCAAAGTGAAAACAATGGTCATTTATCTTTTCCAGGGATGAAAAGCATCCAAATTTATGAGTGAGTACCAAAAGAATTTGAAAAGCAGATTCTTTGGTTATTCATCTACAATCATTTTGTCTTATTTTAAACATTGGAAGTGAGAAAACAGGGCTTTTAAAGTCCCAGTACAGTCAAATCTAGCATCATTAATAAACACAGAATTAAGTAAATCACAAAAAGCAGGTTTTTGCTCTGGTTAAAGGGGCAGATAAATTAATAAATATTTTCTAAATACATTTCAAAAACTAATATGAAAAAAGAACAAACAAAATGCATTAAAATTAAGTTTTATAAACAGTTTTTGTACAAAGTTCGCCTCCATTCACTGGATAATATTGAAGGACATTAACTTGAGAGACCTTCTAATAAAGTCAAACAGGACTTTAATAAACGTTCTTTATCATAACAATATAAATACATAACCCTGAACAGAAAATAAATAAAATACAAAACGTACAAAAAACATTACGACGACGTTTGATTTTTTGGTGCAGTTTTTGAATCCATGGAGATAAACTGTGGGGGAAAATTACGATGCATTATCCAGGCTGTCTACAGTTCAATAGAAAAAAAGACACAGGACTTTGGACAGCGAACGCATCACCGTCCATCAGGAAACTTATCCCAGGACCCATCGATCGGCGTGGGAGGAGTTCAGCTGCACCGACTCGCTGCTCTCTCCGCCCTCATGCTGACAAACAAAAAAATCAGATGAATAAAGCAAGAAAAAAACCTTCCAACTGGTGTCATTTGTCCTACTTAAAACATTCAGAGCAACGACACAAATAATTGTTTGTGTAGTTTCTAGTGCAAATATATTACTACACTTGAGATAAGTCAAAATTAGTTTACAAGTAACATTTCAGTAAAATATCTTGTTCCACTAACAGATTATTTCACTAATAACTACAACCTTTTCATCAATATTAAGGAATTATTGACTTAAAACAAGCTTTTATATCTTAGAGTAGCGTAGCATAGCATAGCGTAGCATAAAGCCTGTCCAAAGAACAAATCAGCATCATAAGACATGGGTAGACATGTGTCTGAGTCTGAGAGATGCTGCTCTTTCATTAAATAAGAAAAATAATTTTCTTGCTGAAAAGTTTTAAGTTAGTTTTGTCTCACTTCAGGTGTGCTAATATATTAGCACTGGAAGCTAGGCCAAAACCCTTGCTGAGATTGTGTGTTTTTCTGTTTGTGCCCACCTTGTTGGCGATGGCCCTGAGTTTCCCCAGCAGGGAGGGTTTCTGGGTGTAAACCACGTCGTCTTCAGCCTCCTCTCCTTCCGCCAGAGCACAGCTGTCTGCAGCTGGAAGCTCACACTCCTTGTTGGCGGACATCACCAGACGAGAGTATTTATACTCCAACCTGGACACAAACATCACTGGGACTTTCAGCACAGGACAAATTAAAAAAAAAAAAAAAAACATGAATTTATCTGATAAAATATTTAAAAAAACAAAAAACGAATATTTCCTCATCCAGATTAAGTGTTTCTAAAAATTTAATATATTTCCAATCCTTTTAAAATATTTATTTAATTCATTAATTCATTTTAAAATATTTTATTTCTCTAAAGTTTTGCTGCATGCAATTATGAATGTAACATTTTATTACAATATTTTGTGGTACTATCATGATAAAGATAGAAATGCTCATTATAAATTATTGCTTACTTATTTTTCTAAGTGTGAATTTATGGCATATTCATCTTGAAAAGCATTCCCATTTGAAATCGGCTTCTTAAGAATTCTGATTTAAAAAGCTTAACTGCAAAAATTAATTGCATTTAAACATACTTCCAAACTTATTTATAAATTATTTTCTCCACTATTTGTTCTGCAAAAGTGGAGAAAATAGTAAAAATGAAATTTCTGATGTCAGTTTTTAAAAATAATTTAAACATTGTTAACTGAAATTTATTGAGATGATAAATCCAAATTTTTTATATGAAATTTTAATAATAAATAAATTTAATCCATAGAAATTGTAATAATTTAAATAATTATTAAATAAAATACATTACACAATGAATTACCAAAACTACTTTCAATTAATGTATAAAATTTAAACAATATAAAAAATTTAAAAAATAGTCAAAAATTACTTGTCTCAATTTAAAATATGTTTTTTTTACCCTGATCAACACATCAGTGAAGTATATTTATTTATTTTCAGGAATGTTTTTTGCAGCAGCCCTCCTCTGTCCTGTCTGGAGTAAAACACTTTTTACCAAATACTTAAAAAAACAGGGGAAAATTAAAGTAAAGAAATGAATATTTATCATATTTATTGTCCCAGTATGCAGTTTATCTAAATGGCTTCAACTGTCTATTCTAAATAAAAAGTTTCCGTTACATAAAGGGGTATTTTTGTTTTCCGCTCCATGTTGCAGAGTTTTTCAGGTAAAATAAAATCAGACAGTAATAGTGACTCAGCTGCCTCCGTCTCCACTCTGTCATTTCATCAAGTTCCTCTTTAAGTAATGTCTGAGTCATTTAATGGGCCTGTTGCAGGTGATCCCACCTCTTGTTTTTCTTCCAGAAATAGAAGGTGAGGGAGACGAGCAGCACGGCGACGAAGGCTCCGACGCCGAGCCCGACCTTCAGCCACAGAGCGATGACCTCGCAGGGGGCGGAGCTTCGAGAAGGCAGCGCCACACCTTTGGTGCACAGCTTCGGTTCGTTCCACACGTACAGCGTTTCCTGAAAGAAAGTTGAGATTAACTCTTGGCAGACGTTAATCTGCCAGATTAAAATGTTTTCTCTGCTACCTGGATTCCCCCCCTGCAGGCTCCCTCTATCAGGTGGTAGTCGGCCTCGGTGCAGCGCGGACAGGCGCTGGCGCTCTGCCACAGGAAGTGAAACGTGCATCCGTCACACGTCCCTGCAGGACAGGAGCTGCACAAATCCACAGTCAGGATGAAAAAGTGCCTTTTATTTTTAACATAAATCTCTAATGTTCAACTATTTAGTTTGGGAAATTCAACCTAATGTTATCTATGGATGGATCATTGCATTGAATTGCATTGACTGACTGACTGGCTGGCTGACGGACGGACGGACGGATGGATGGATGAATGAATGGACCGGGTCAGAACCGTGTCAGTTGTACCTGGGCACAGAAAGTTCTCCTCTGTCTGATTCTTCCGGGTCGCAGCGAACCGTGATGACTGAACTTCGACCCTGATCACAGGAAGCCGTCGCCTGCGTTGACCTGAAGGAAAATCTCATTAAACCCAGAACCAAGCAGGACAAATAAAAATCGCCTTCCTGTCTCCACCTGTAGAAGAAATTGATGTCCGGAACATCGTTTGGATTTTCTGGGAACAGATCCGGTTTGGCGTTCACTCCGCTGAGAACCGTGTCCACTGTCGCTCCTGAAGAGAAGGACGGGTCAGATCAGCTTTTACCAGCAGGGGGCGACATACAGCGGAACAACAGTTTCTACCTATGAATGTGTCAGCCAGGCTGATGGACTGGGAGGAGATGGCCATCCTGAAGCCCCGCCCGTCTCCTGGGATGATGGTCGACTGGCACAGGAAGCTGTCCACCGTGTTGACGAACTGAGACAGGTCACTCTGGTCGTCTTTGCTGGACACGTCGGTGACGTTATCGGTGCAGACGGCAGCTCGTTTTCCCTGACAAGCAAATGGAAACAACACTGTTTCTCTAGTTTCATCGTTTGGTTTTTATTTTATAAACACTGGCGCTCCCAGAAAATGTTCATAGATGAGGAAAGTAAAAATTCAACAGGGCATAAGTAATAAATGTTAAAAAATAATTTAATTCCATTTTTTATATTGCATTTATTTTTTTATAAGGTTTTTACGTGTTTGTCTTCATAGAGAAAGATGACTTTGGGGCTGCCAGGGGTGTGGCCACCACTTTTTAAGAATTAGGGGAAAGGATTAAGAGCACTGAAAAAAAGATACTGACTTTAAACTCCGAATTCTAAAAAAAAAAAAAAAAAAAAAAGAATTCTGAAGAAATAAAAAATAAGAATTCTAAAAGAAAAAAGTCAGAATTCTGAGGAGGAGGGGGAATCTAAATTGTGAAGAAAACAAAAATCTGAATTCTGGGGGGGAAAAAAGTCTGAAATTTAAAGAAAAAAAAAGAAGAATTCTTAATAGAAAAAGTCAGAATATTGAGAATAAAAGACAAGATTCTAAGGGGAAAAAAGTCAGAATTACTTTTTTAATGGTCCTAATCCTCTTCCGTACCATGAGGGTGCCACTATTTAAATACTTGAAATAGTGAAGTGTTTTTTTTTTTTTTAATCTTTTATAATAATTTATAGAAAATGTGGATTTGAACAGCCTTTATGTTTCAAGTGTTCCAGATGTTATTTCAATATTTTTTATTTTATTTTATTTTCCCAAGCCTATTTATTTCTGTAACCACAGTTAGAAGATCACAGGAAGTTCTACTGTTTTTTAGGCAAACTATAATGTTTGTAAATTCTGTATATAAAATCTGTTCCTAATGCTTCGTATTTTAGGACAAACATACATGAGGCTGATCTTCAGAGATCAGTTACCTCGTGGCCACAGAGGCTGACGTTGAACAGGTGTAGATACTTTGTGCCTTTAGAGGTAAAACTTGGCCCCAATATCAGCGAAGCCACAGAAGTCATGGGGCTGAGGTCAAAGGTCAGCGTTCTGTTGTTCTCAGTGTGGGTGAAAAAGCAGTCGCTGAAGCAGCGGGAATGCTCCTGAAAGAAACAACAGTTTTGATAATAATCCAGTTGATCTTTTTGTCTTTTAGTTTCACTGTAAAAGTCAAATTTACATTTGAAATCACATATTTATAATACAAACATTGTAAAACACAAGCAAGAACAACCAGCGTCCCAGTCCAGACTGAGATTACTGGACCTCTGTACCTTGTTGCTGATGCTTCCGGGTCCACAGGCGATGCAGGCGTCCTGGCCGTAGGTGTGCCGCCCAGCCAGGTGTGTGTTGGCCGGACACTCCTGGCACCTGTTGGTCTCCCGGTCGATGAAGAACCCGGCGGGGCAGGGAACGCAGGAGGAGCCGGCCCGCTGCGAGTTCTGCGGGACGAGAGCGCAGGCCCGGCACGCCGACGCCACCCCGTCCAGGACGTTGGTGACCTTGATGGAGTAGATCTTCACCGTGTCGCTGACGTAACGGCGCACCTGCAGGTTTAACCCGCTGGTTTTAAAGAAGCGATGGAAAAGGCCAGAGAGGTTTTGTTGCTGAAGATTTTACTCACATCCAAAGCGTGGCTCGTCCGCTGAAAGGCCCAGGTGTACGTCACAGAGGCGTTTCTCGTCATGCTGTGGGAAAACGCCTGCTTCCCTTTACTGCCCTCCCAGGACTCCACCACTGTGGTGCTCTTCCTGTTCACATCCTGCAGGGGGCGCCCAAGACAAAACAGAGAAACCCTTTCAATGTAATGTACTTGTCAGTTCATGTGGCATCTTGAATACTGAACGTCTTTCTGCTACAATTAAAGGTTTTTGTAAAGATTTTTTCACCTATGTTGATATTTTGTTAGCAATGGTACCCAAACATTTTACTGAAGTAAGAGTAGAGTAACTTCAACATATTTTTACTCAAGAAAGAGAGAAAAATATTTGGTAAATTGTCTACTCAAGCATTGAGTAACAAATCAAAATATCAATAATTTAATAATTTTAAAAAACAATAATGGGCCGTTTTCATATGCAGTTCCATCTCCAGACTTACCAGAGAGTATTTACAAATTTATTGGGAACGCAAAAGAATACAATTCTCCATGTCCACTAGGGGGCACTGTAATTTCTGCCAACACACACTGAGACACACACCATCATGAAGTAGAGCTCACAGTCAGCAGAGCAGATCGTCTCGAACACAAACGTGATTTTTCCGATCTCTCCACCGGTCATCCCTGAGAGCGATGCCGGCACCCTGAAACCAAAAACAAGCACAGATATTCTGCAAACACTGCAGGTTTGAAACGATTAATTGTGATTAATCGATGACTGAAATCAACTAATTTAGTAATCAATTAATCATTACCTAAAAAAAAAGATAATTTCCTGAAAAACTAACATATTCAAAGCAGTAATTAAGCCAAAACTGAACAAAAAATCTAAACATTTTGCAATTAAGATAAAAAAAAAACAAAAAAAAAACTTTTGTTGGTAAATATGTTTTACCCAAAACTCCTCAAATGGCAGTTTTAGCTTCACTCAGCTCAAATTCTGTTACAAATAATCTATCTAACTATTAATTAATAAAAAAAACAAAAAAAAAAACAGATCAGCCATAAACTTTATTGATGTTAAAGAAAGAGCCGAGCTTTCACATGTTGATATTAGAAATATAGTTTTAGCTGCAAATGATCGCATGTTCCCTAAAGGAATGCTTTGTTACTGCATTTTAGGCAAAAAAAATATATATTTTCTTATTTAAAAAACAAACTGAATGTTTAATATATCTCTAATACTGTAAAAAAAAAATGTTTAAGTGGTTTAATTAAATATTTGCAAAATGCGCTAATTTATTTTATCCGATTAATCGATTAATCATCATAACAACTGTTAGTTAAAACCCTAAAACAGTTAATGTGTCACCAGGTAAATATATAAAATAAAGCAAAAGTCTTAAGTTGCCTTTTAGTTCTTTGCATTTTCCTTCAGGAACTCAAATAGATGATTTAAAGTGGATTTTATTTTTTTTTTAAATTAAGTTTCTAAGTAAAAGTAAGAAGCAGCCGTCAATGAAATTATTCTAGTAAGAGTAAAAAAGTATTTGGTAAAAACTCTGATCAAAATATTAATCATTTAATAGTTAGAAATTACATGATCAGATGGACCAATGTATAAACTCGCGTAAATTTTTGTATTTTAAAAATTTTAATAATTTATACAAATAAAATCAGGCTAAAGAAACTTTTTTTGTTAAAACTTACGATGCTTTAACAAAAACTGCAGGTGTTTGTCTTTGTGAAGCAGGTAGAGGATTCAGAAATGTTACTCAAGTAAGTGTAACTGGTTACTTCCCAATTGCGAACCAAACTGAAGTAAAAAGGGGAAAAATGGGGATGTTTGACTATGAAATGGGGGTAAGAACTGGAAAAGGGGTGAATTAACCCAAAGTTATAAAATAAAACAATAACTTACTTAAATCCAGGAACAGTGAGACTGAGGATGAGGTAATCGTTGTCCGAACTTCCTGCCCCGCTGCGGATGTGATCTCCAGCGACCTCCCATCCTGACAAACAGGATCCAACAACATGCTTAACTTTTCTGAACGTAGTGTAATAAAAGAATAAACAAATACACACACAAAATAATGTTTAAAATGGACATTGTTGAGTTAACTTATGATCCATGAGGGAAAAAATGTACACTAGCTTTAATTTTAATAACTTAAACTCCGTAAAAAATTGTTTTGTTGATTCTTCATAAAATATATTTTAAAATGTATTTTAATTCCAAGCTAGAATATGTGATTTTGTTATAAATAATAGAGGCAGATAATAGAAGTCGGTAAGAGTTAAATGTTGTAAATGCAATTTAATTCATAAAAAGGGAAGCAGAATGTTTTAATCTAATGGGAAAAAGTATCTTTAACCTTTTTGTCACATTTTCACGTTTCTAAACTCAATATTCAATCTGTGTAATGAGATTTTATGACATAATTTTCCACCTAAACACACAGGTTGTGCAAGTAAACTATTAATCAGTAAACAGAACAAGAATTTGTTGTGAACTCTAGAAGTAAAAAGAAAAAAAGAAAGCCTAGAGTTTCCTCCAGTGTATTATAAGCCTGGCGGGCCACCAGGCTTTATTTGTTTTCCCACCATGCTAAGCACCGCTTATTTATTTAAGTCTTTTTAAAATGTTTGCATTTTTTAAGACTTTATTGTTCATGTTCAGATATTAATCTTCCAATCTTCCAATAACACATAATTATCTAGTGATATTTTCAAATTTCCTGTCAACTTTAAATATTTTTTAACTCAAAAACACAGCAGGACGCTGGATGAATGACTGCACTAACGCCCTTGAAGCCACAAGATGTCAGATTTTAAGTTTGTCAGAAACCAGAACAGAAATAAAGATAAAGAGCAATGTTGGAAGAAAACCTATTGGAGGTTGTAAAAGCCTGGAAACTGAGAAGAACCATTTTGCAAAGAACTGGAAAAAATGCTGGTAGAGAAAACCGGGTGTTGATTTTCTCACCGTTCATATCGTCGCATTTGGAGTTCCCCACGTTGAAGCAAGACGTCTTCATGTTGGACGGCAGCACGTTCCACCATTTGTACTCGTAACCCAACACGGGTTCGGTGCCTGCAGGACACTCGACGCACGCTGAAACCCAAATATAACATCCAGAAATCAATTCAGGCACACAATGATAAAAAGCTGCAGGCTGCAAAGCTGTTTGAACAGAAATGCTCTGTTCAGAGGAGGATTAACCAGCTGTGTCAACAGTTAATACAAGGGATGGAGAGAGATGCTTTTTGTTATACATACAGAGGTGGGAATTGTAGCCAAAACTGTACTGAAGTAAGAGCAGAACTACTTCAATATGCAGCTCTGGAAAAAATAACAGCCCACTGCACTGAACCCCATTTAAAACCTGCTGGTTATTCCATCAAATACTGATTTCTAAGTTAAAACATTAATATTATTATTTATAAATGAATATTAACTTGTTTTCTTTGAGGTCTGAAAGCACTGCATTTTGTATTATTTTGACCATTTCTCATTTTCTGCAAATAAATCCCAAATTTTTGCTTGGAAATTCAGAGACATGTCAGTAGTTCATAGAATAAAAGAATAATGTTCATTTTAGTCAAACATAAACCTATAAAAAGAAGTAAAATCAGAGAAACTGATCATTTTAAGTTGTCTCTTGATTATTTCCAGAGTTGTAGTTTTAGTCAAGTAAAAGTAAAAAGTAGCCATCAAAGAAATAACTCAAGTATTTGGTAAAAGGTCTACTCTAGTTCTCAGGAACTGATCAAATTATCAATCATTTAATATTTAAAAATTACATAATCTGATGGGCCAAAATATAAAGTTAAGTGGAAATTTTAGTATTTTCAGGATGAAAATTACAATAGTTCTTATAAGTAACAAAAAATAACAGAAAATTTTTTAAAATCAGTTTCTTTCAATAAAAAACTGAAAAAACTTTAACAAAATCTGCAGGTGTGTGTCTGGTGAATTTTTGGTTAAAACATGTTTGTTTTTCATTCAGTGGGTAGAAAATCCAGAAATTTTACTCAAGTAAGAGAAGAGATACTTCATAATAAATTTACTCAAATAAAAGTAAAAAGTACAGTGTAGTAAAAATACTCCTAAAGGTACATTTTTTTTCAAAAAAGTTACTTGAGTACATTTAACTAGTTATTTCCCAACTCTGATTATATATCAGTGCAGGGAAAATCTGGCTCACAGTAACAGCAGAGATAATTGTGCCCAATATGTTTTTATTTTTTACCGTAGACGCCGTCAGAGTGTGTTCCAGGTGGGCAGGGCAGACAGGTGGAGTCGTTGCTGTTGTAGTAGCCGGGGTTGCAGGGGGGGCACGGCTCTCTCTGTCCGGTCGCAGGCAGCTTGACGGCCCCCGTCACGTTCTCCACGCAGATTTTTGGCTCCACCCATCGATACAGCACCTGCGTCTGGAACCGAAACAGACGGAGGGTAGAAATGATAAAACCCAGAACCTGTTTGTTGGGTTTTTGCTCATGTTGGTGTGTGGCTGAAATGTGAAACCTCTGACCTTTCCCTCGCTGTCGCAGGCTGTGTGAATCTGGAAGTAATCCTTCTCTGAGCACGGCGGTCTCACCTTACATTCAGCCCAGCCCTCATCTGAACAAAACACACTCACAAATGAATCACTGCTAGAGATGAAACACAAAAACAAAACAAAAAAATCAGAGGCTTGAACGGATTTCAGTTGTTTTTATTTTGATAACATACAATCTTTCCCACTTCTCTACCTGTTAAAATGACACTCCAATAAATAATTTACACCGTTAATGTGAGATTTATTCCATGAAAAGTAAATGATTCGGGTTGAAGTGCAAATGACAAACAAGGATTAATAACCTGATTGAAAAAGTAAGCACACACCAAAAGTGAAATTATCATGAAACACATTTTGGTGTTTTTAAATAGGTTTTAGCCATAAAAATAAAAACTATTTAAAGACAAATGTATTTTCATCTTAAAAATACATATATTTTGTAAAGTTTTGGATAAATTACTGCTTTGAATTTAAAGCTATTTTCAGTAAAAGGCCTTTTTTTGAACCTGTATAATCCAGTTAGTGATTAATTGACTAATAAATCAGTAAATGGTTATTTCTATAATTGATTAATCACAATTAATCAGGATTATTCGTGATTAACCCGATTATTTGTTCCAGCCGTAGATTAAAGTGGACTCCCAACTCTAATCTGAATGTGAATAGTGTTAAATTGGACGGATTGGATTGGATCTGTCTATGTTTATGTGCTCTTTCGTTCTCTGTGTACGTACGTGAGTAGTAGTGTTCAGGGCAGGCTGAACAGGCGGACGCTCCCTTTCCAGAGTAAGTGTTGCTAGGACACGCTTGGCAGGATGAGGAACCGGGCATCGGGCTGAACCAGCCGGGCCGACATGGAAAACACTCAGACGTGTAGGCGACACCTGCAGCAACACATTCAACTGAGCTTCTCAAGATTCTGGTATTTTCATTTAATTTGTCACAAGAGCACAACTTAATTTTACCCTCTATTTGGATGTTCTTCAGCAGAACCGGTTTCACCATCTTCCCTCCCACCAGTATCCCCGTCGTTCTCCAGTACAGGATGTTTGTGCCCGACTTCAGGCTCACCTGAACAAGAGACGCTCTGTGAGGAAACAGAGTCCTACCAAGTATTTCTGATCCAGTTTAGTTCACTTAAAATAAGACAAACTAACTTACAAGTAACTTTTCAACAAGATATGGGAGCTTGTTTTAAGTTAATAGTTCCTTAATATTGATGAAAAAATACTAGTTAAACAGGCAGATTATTTTACTTATAACAAGACGTTACAAGTGATCAACATGCTACTTATAATCCTAATGCTAATGTTAGCGTCTTAGCTAATTTTGATATAAAACTGAAACTTAAACTAAAATAGAGTAAATTAACATGTGAGTGACAATCCATATTTTTAGGTTTAGTTAACAGTTAAATAATTTGCCAGTGGAACTGGTACTTTTTAATCAATATAAATTAATTCTTTACTTAAATTAAACTCATATATCTTACTGAAAAGCTATCTGTAACTTAATTTTATCTTATTTTAAATATACTAAAATGTTTTCACTGGAAACTCGATTAACTATACTTGTTAAGATTTTGTGTTTTTACAGTGTAAAGCATTCCATTGACACAAACCAGCAGAACCATGGGCTTACTGTATGTGTTCCCCATTCTCCACTGCTAGTGACTTTAATCCACTTCTGGTCGTCAGTCTGGGACATTTCTTGGCATTGCTCGTTCTGGACCTGGACACACATTCAGAATCCTTGAGCCCTGCACGCTTAGAATCAGAGAACGTCACCTTCTACATGTTGGTAGTATTGCTTACATAAAACTCAAAGAAAATGTTGTTGTCTGGATACTGATAGGTGAACGAGACGGATCCCTGTTTTTCCAGATGGACGGCGTAAACTAGGGACACTGTGCACTCGTCGCGGTTGGACTCCAGATACACACCCTGCGGCGTCCAGGATGAGCTGCAACAACACAGTAATCATAAACTTCATTTTTCTATGTTTGAAGGAGACCTATTATGCTTTCTTGAACAGGTTAGGATACGTCTATGAGCATTATAAAACATGTTTATTGCATTTTTGCAGAAAATTATTTTTGGATAATGAGATTTTTATTTTAGCTATTTTAGGGTGTCTTATCACTTCAAATCCCAGTAATCTGCAGCTGACCACCAACTCAACATTTACACTCGCACGTAAAAACGGCTGCAAATTGATGCGCAATTATACAACTGTCCATCTTTGAAAAGCAAAAGTGGAGCCTCCTGCAAAACCAAGAAGAATTCAGCAAGTGGTTCCTGAGTAAATCAGTAACAAAACACCTGTCTTTTCCAGCAGCCATTGTGCACTGGTAAAACCAGCTGACCAAACAAGATAGAGCTCAGTTGCGGGGCTGGGCAAAATGGGGGTTGCTAGGTAACAGAGTCAGATGTGACTCAACAATCAGGAGGTTTTTGAAGTGGCTCATTTTTCACACACCAAAAAAACTTAATCTTTTTGCCAAAAAACCCCCAAACAACCAATTAGGTGGGATATTTTAAGTGCTTAGGATGTTTTCAAAAGCAGTTGAGACCCAAATGAATGTACAAAAATGTGTAAAAAGTGAATTTTGCATAATAGATCAAAATGAAAACACCTTTTAATGTTTTTGTTACCTGTTACAGGCCTGAATGTCCTCTCCATTTGGTCCAGGATCCAAAAAGCTGGCCAGGCTCGTGAAGCCCGCAGGAATGGCGTCCCACTGATCAAACCGCAGTCCGCTGCCCAGAGAGTAAGAACCGGCTGCACACGGCGTGCACAACTGGGACGACATCTCCAGAAACATCCCAGCCGGACAGGAGAAGGCTGAAAAGAACACGAAGGTTATCTTTATGTGAATACAAAACAAGTTTGAAGAGGAAAAACTCACAGCAGTCTGTTCCTCTGGTTGGAGAGGGGAGGTCCGAACAGGAGCCTGGACTGAGCGGGATGGCGACCCGCCATCTTGACCCGGTGCTGTCACACTCTGTGTACTGGTAGTAGTAATCTCCCTGTGGAAACCACACGTAAAAACACAAAACGATCAATGAGATTTGAAACTTAGGCCTTAAAACTCTTATGGACCGAACGTATCAGCGACGATCCAGCCAAATTTGCAGTACCGTAATTCCGTCACACTTCGCGCTGTCTTAAAAATCCCAACGGTTTCTGAAAGGGAGACGTTGCGCTTTCCAAGCAATATGGGGTTATTACGGTAATTTCACTCCCGCCATTGCAAGGAGCATGTTTTACGTCAGTTTAATCTGAAGAAACATTATTTTAATAGACGGTAAATTGTGAAAATAACTGCTAGATATCGAAAGTTCCTGTTGTTATGGAGAAATGGACAAACATATTTACTCACAGGACTTAAAGAACTTCGTACAATTAAAATAAGCAAACATATCCAGGCGGAGATTTGAAATTTAGGCCTTAAAGGGCCAACTTTAGAAAGAAGAATAAAATATCATGCTAATCTAAGACTTTGTAGTCCCAGTTTCTAGAAAATCTTTGTTTGCACGTCAAATTAAAACTCTGTTTTAATTCTAGGGAGAAATTGAACTTTTTTATTTTAAGCAAAGCATTAATTATGAAATGTACTTTCTGGTTGTTTACATATTCAGTAACAGACTGAAAGAGATTTGGAGAACAATGCCGGAAACATGTATTAAGGTAATAATATGCATGACCAAATGTTTAGAAAAGCTGATCATACAAAAGAATTTTAAAAAATCAGGAATGGCCTTTGGTGACTGACCCTGATCACCATGGCAACCAGCAGTTGGAGCTATAATGGGTCCATCAAGAGCATGACTGCAGGTCAATAGGCTTCTTGTCAAGGACGGCTGCTTGTCGCTCGACATGTAAACTCGCTGATCATTTACTGAAATACTCTCTGATTCAACTCTAATTGGTTGTAGCAGAACAAATTTTCAAAACTGTTTTCCCTGAGTATTGTGCTTTTTATAGTTTTGGTCATTGTCCAGAAAAAACTTGTTCCAGAAGTTTTGTATCTGCAAACCTTAGTGCTACTGTCATTTTATTTTTTGGAGAAAAGAGCATTTCTACAAGCAACTCTTTCAAAATGTTACACTTTTTCAGGCTCTTACCAATTCTACAGTCATTTAACATGCCAACATTTAACATGCCAACATTTAACATGCCAACATTTAACATGCTAACATTTAACATGCTAACATTTAACATGCTAACGGAGGTCAGCAGAGTCTGGACTTCCACTCCATGGAAGATAGGGAGTTGTTTCTAAGCAGGTTTAATTGTTATGTATTTTGATGACCTCATTCTTGTTGTAGGTTATTTATTTCAAAAGGGACAAAATATGTCAGAGTTAGCAATAAAAGCTAGTTTTCATCTGTAGGCCCTCAGGGTACAATCAATGTAAATACAATAAATTACAGAGAAGTTAACAAGCTTCTTCCATCTGAAAAGATAATAATAATAATACTAATAATAAATAAATAAATAAAAGCATTTTATTTTAAAAATACATTTAAAAAGAATAAAAAGCAGTACAGCACAAAAATATACCACAAAAAAAAAAGAAACATACATAAAAAAAATGCAGAATGGAAATAAGAATCACATGATCAGTATTTATTTATGAAGGAGCCATAATTTTAAGTTATTAGAAAAATGATTTAAAAGACTGATATGTTATTAAGCTCTCTAGTATTTTATTCCTGTTGTGAGAAGTTTTCACTGAAATTTCCTTTAGATTTTCTTTAGTTATTAATCCATCTGTAGCGACGAGAAAATGGATTAGCAATATGTCATATTTTTTACGTTAATTCAACAAATATTAATCCTGAAAAGATTGAAAAAATCTCTTTCATTTGAACACTAATAGACTTTAAAATATTATATATCCACTCCCTACAGAAAGCTCAGAATCTGAACTATCATTTTAGGTAGAACAAATGTATTCTGATTGCAGGATCTGTGGAAACTTTGCAACAAATCTTTGAAAATATTGAACTACATTCCAAACAAACCAAGGAAATAAAAATAGTAATAAAAAAAACACAGCTAATTGGCAGTCGTCCAATGAAACCCAAACAGACGTTCAGTTTTCTATGTCCGACTTCCCAGACTGCAGCAGAGCAGTGCTGAATATTTACTTTTCTGCTAATTAATCTGAATGTGTTACGAGAATAAATGGCAAAACGTCTGCAGGGAAATTAATCAGCAACATGGAGGATGTTCAGAAGCAGGTCAGGTGTGAATGCATTGCCAAACGACTAAAGACCCTCGTTATTCATGGTGAACATCTGACTCTCATCTCCAAACACAAATAATCTGAATGTTGGTTTGCTTTGAGTGTGGAAGAAGTCGAGTAAACACGTAGAGAAAGCAACCTGCGCTGCCTTTATGTTTATAGAGGAGTGAGAAAAGGACACAGACTAATCTTTTTCACTGGTCTCCAGGGTGATTCGCTCTGGCTGTCATGGAGACTGGATGCAGGAAGCGAGAGGGTAAAATTTAGCTCTTCAACACACCAGTCAAGAGGTTTCAGGATTTAACAAAAATATAAAAATTCAGCTGAGGATTTATTTCCTCCTGTTGGATTCAGTTTGTTATCACCAACAGGTGCAATGTTTACAAACACAGAACAAACAGTTATTAGTATTAAGTTATAATTCTGACAAGAATATTAGAGGCTTTTTTTAGAGCTGGATAATTAATCAATAATATATTCAGCATCCCACGAGATGGACTGCTGGGGTCTGCTTTGACTAGAAACCATGAGCTCTCGGCCAATAGTGCCACAAATTGCCACTTTTACCTCTCAGATGGTTAGAAAGTCGCCCAAAATTGCTGGTTTATGGATTAGGACGCTATAAAATACGGATAAAATATCATCAAGATGATGCTTTTTGCACTACTGTAAGACTACCTTCTAAACTGCTTAAATTACCCCATTGATTCTGAACACTGAATGTCACTTTTTAAGCTAATAGTGTTTAATGAGGCGACCAGAAAAAATCCTGTAATTTTTGCAACATTATTACACCATATTAGATGTTTTCTAAAATTATGCAAGGCTCTGCCCATACTTTTCTTATCTTAGTGTGCAGACTACACTAATTCATCACAAATCAGCTGTGCTGAAAAGAGATCTTTTTGGGCCGATTTTATATATGCTGCAGAAGTGATTTATGGCATTTTTGGTCTTCCATATTCTGACGCCAGCAGACCGCGTCTTTCAGAGTGCATCGAGTTTATGGTGAATTAAAAGCCTTTTAATGCGATCACCAAAAAGACATGAGATTTAATGAAAGGAAAACTTAATTAAGCTAATTAATTAAGCGAATTAAAATGCAGTTGTTCTTGGTACATAAGCGCATGCAGGTGAATTTTAATATAAAATGTAAATATAAGAACATGCACTTATCAGTCGCGCTTGTAAAAGTCAAATCAACGTTAGCAGATGATACTACAGACCCACCTTGTCGCACGGCTGCAAGTCTCCATCGGCTGACGCTGCTGATCTGTGAGCGCTGATGATGATGAGGAGGAGGAAGAGGAGGCAGCGGTAGAAGCAGGAGGTGCGCACCGGCCCCCACATCCTCAGCTCGGATCACAAACAGCTGGCAGCTCGATGCCTGGAGCCGCGGAGGTGAAACAGACCGAGCGGTGAAGGTTTTACTGCCGTCATTGATGCGCCTGCCGTCCTCCTGTAGCAAAACCAGCAGAACATAAACAGCAACAGCAGCACTTCCGGCCTGGGGTTTCAAAATAAAAGCACCGATTTAAACTAAAATATTTGTCAATGTCTACTTCTGAATAAAATATGTAATAATAATAAGTGTTATTATTATATTATTGTTATACAATATAAAATACAATATATTACTGTATAATACAAGTATACCATAAATATATTATATACTAATATATATTATGATATTATACTTCTACATTTATTATACAAGTATAATAATTATATAATTACCATTATTATATAATAAAAATGATATAGCTTGTTACTGTACTATAATTATTATATTACATCTAATAGTGTATAATAATTCTTATTTTTATTATGTACTTAATTTCTTTGATTTTCAATTAGAGCACATGTTTTGAGGTATTTTATTTTTATCCAATTATTTTTGGAGAATATCCCAGATTTTTTATTTTTGATAGTTTTTCTCCTTTTATTTTTTAAATCAGTGCATTAATACAATTCTTAAATTATTATTATTATTATTTAATTGTTTTATTATTAATTTAAGATATTAATAATTTGTTTTATTATTTTCCTCAGATTTATTATGTTTGTTTTTCTGTTTTATTTTGGTTGAAAGTAGTGTATTTATGTAATTATTTACCTCCTTTTATTATTTATATTAATAAATATAATAAATCATTAAATTAATTAGCAGAATTATTATTAAAATGTAATGTATAATATCTGAAAACTTACTAGTTTCTGCTTGGGGGCAGGAGTAGGAAGGAAAAGATTTGTACTTTTCTTTCCTAAAATCATAATATATAAAGGAATGGCAACGCACTCCCCTTTTGGCAACTATGCATTTTATTTAAAGTTGTATTAAAAACTCATAAGATAAACATGACTGAGAATCACCACAATCACGTTGAAGAGCTTTTGCTTTTATTTTGAAGCACAACTTCCTGCAACAAGCTGGTTCATTTGTTGAAGCTTTTCCTCACCCCTTTGTTAAACCTTTTAAATCCTCAGGCTGACGCCACCAGTGTGATAACAAGCATTATCTTGACTGACAGCAGGAGGAGCCAACAGAGCAACTGAGTTGATTTTAACCCTGAAGGAACTGGGATGAACACGCTGGAATATGTCAATTTTCTTCATAGCTAGCAAAGTAGCAAGTATGTCATTCAATTAAATCACATTGTTGTTGTGGAAAATTGAAAAGAAAATAAATGAAGTAAGATTCACGATGTAATCATGTGAAATGTAGTTATTAGAATTATATTTTAGTAACACAAACTGTCTCATGTAGAATCAAACTAAACTTAAATAACTTGACATGCATTGTGTTGCTTTGCCAAATATTTTTTTCATCTATTCAATTATTTTTAGGGTTTATGAAGCAACAAAGCACTTTTTTAATCTGCGCGTCAATTTGGAAATGAATTGCTATTCCAAAACATATCGGTAGGTGGCATCAGCGCACATGCACAGCCAGAGATAGCAGCCAATGCACTAACGAGGAAGTGAAGAATCAAAACAGTTAGGGTCTTTGACAGTTTTTTCCCCGAGATGGAGCTCATGAAATGTAGAAGAAAAAATAATTTAAATGTCTGAAATACTGTATTATACACCGCGAATATTTTTACGGTCTTGATACACTTTTTGAGGAGTACCAACGAATGATAAACTGAGGAAAAGGCAGTTGTTGCTGTTTTCCTTCTTAGCCGGTAGGCTTCCCTGTTAGCTGGTTAGCTTTCCAGGCTCGGGAGCAGCTCCATGGGGAACTATGGGATGAACATGACCATATATAGACCGGACACAGAGCTGCCCCGCCGGTGAACTGTAAACTCATCCTGGAGGCTGACAAACAGCAGGGGGTAAACATGTCAGCGGACCAGATTATAGCCATCGTGGTGGACGACAAGACCTACGAGGTGAATAAAAAGAAGCTAATCGAGAAAAGCGACTACTTCCGAGCGCTCTACAGCTCCGGGATGAGGGAGTCCACAGAGGACTCTGTCCAGCTGCAAGGGCTCAGCGTCCCGGGCCTGGAGCTGGTCCTGGAGTTCATCAACACCTCCAAAGTTCAGGTGGTCAACGAGACCCTGGAGGATCTGATCGAGACTGCCTCCTTCCTGCAGGTCACCTCCATCCTGAAGCTGCTGAGCTCAGAGATCCGGCCGGAAAACTGTGTGGAGCTGTACAGCCTGTCTGAAGTGTACGGAATCCACGATCTGAGAACCGCCTGCCTCAAGTACATGAGCTGCCATTACCACCCCATGCTGCGGCGGCCGGAGTTCGGCAGCCTGCCCCCGGCTGTGAGGGACCAGCTCCGGGAGATGCGCATGAAGGGCACCGCCACGCTGGTGGTCATCGGGGACTTCACCTGTCTGTCCCTGGATGTGCCGGATCAGGACGAGCCCTGGTCCATGCTCAGGTACGGGGAGGTGGAGCAGCGCTGGAAGCCGCTGGCCAACAACCTGCCGCCAGACTTGATGAACGTCAGAGGCTACGGCTCCGCAATCCTGGATAATTACCTGTTCATAGCGGGCGGATACCGGATGACGAGCCAGGAGATTTCTGCGGTGCATTGCTACAACCCCTGCAGGAACGAGTGGAACCAGGTGGCTCCTCTCAACCAGAAGAGGTAGGCCTGTCACAATTAAATGAGCAATAAATCAATTAATCGCATGATAAATTAAAACTAGCTCAATAATCTCCATTTGCATTCTTTCATGTCTTCTGATCCAGGTCCAACTTCAAGCTGCTGGCTGTCCAGGGGAAGCTGTACGCTGTGGGAGGTCAGTGTCTGGGTACAGTGGAGTGTTATGGCCCAGAGCAGGACTGGTGGACCTGTGTGTCCTCCATGCCTGATCCTCTGGCTGAGTTCTCAGCCTGTGAGTGTCAGGGAATGATCTACGTTATGGGTGGATACACCGCAAGAGGTTGGTACCCAAAGAAATACTTAATAATTTGATGCTGATGTGTTAAAATATCTGGTCATGAGAAAAAAGTCATGTCAGCTTTTTTCTCATTAAAACATTTTTTTTTTCTTTGAGTTTTAAGATGTTTTTTTCTGGTTAAATTTTCAAATTTTTTCTGCTAATTTTTGTCATACAATTCAGAGAAGACATGAAATATTTACTGTCATTTTGTTTTTACACTGCAAAAACAAAATTTTACTAAGTGCTTTTTTGTCTAGTTTCTAGTGCATATAAATTAATACACTTGAAATATGACAAAGCTAACTTATAAGTAACTTTTCAGCAAAATAAGATATAAGAGCTTGTTTTAAGTCAATTCCTTTATATTGATGAAAAAGTGATGCACAGGCAGATTACTTAACTTATCAAAATAATCTGCCAGTAGAACTAGTACATTTTCATCAGTATTTAAGAATTATTGACTTATATGTTACTGAAAAGTTGCTTCTAATTTAGTTATGTCATTTCAAGTGAACTAAGATATTTTCTCTAGAAAATAGACCACAATTACTTAGTAAAATTTTGTGGTTTTACAGTGTACAAAAGAAAGCAAGCAGAAAAAAAAAAGAAAAATCAGATCTGGTATAGTTTTATTTTTAAGTCATATCTTTCTGATGCAACGTTTTTCCCTCCTGACAGACAGAAACACCAATGTGCTTCGCTACTGCCCCACCTCCGACTCCTGGTCGGTGTTCCAGACGTGTCCGGTTCACATCCGGAAGCAGCAGATGCTCTCGGTGGAGGACACCATCTACCTGGTGGGCGGCTACACCCACCAACTGGAGGCGGGGCGGCGGCAGCGGCGGCTCAGTCAGACGGAGGACGTCCTGTCGGTTCAGTCGTACAACGTGTCGACGGGGGAGTGGATCCAGCTGAAGGAGAACACGTCCAAGTCGGGTTTGAACCTGACCTGCACGCTGCACAACGACGGCGTCTACATCATGAGCCGCGACATCGGACTGCCCACCAGCCTGGACCACCGCGTCTTCCTCAAATACAACATATTCTCTGACGCCTGGGAGGCCTTCAGGCGCTTCCCAGCTCTGGGTCAGAACATGCTGCTGTGTTCGCTTTACCTCCCCAACACGCTATGACCAGCGGCCCACCGGGACCAGAGGTCAAAGCTCACTGGAGTGGAGAGAACATTCAAGAGAAATTGGACCAAACTCAGAAATCCTAATGCTTCTCCAGTCAGTGAATGCACCGTAAGATGTCCCTTTCATCAGCCAAACATCCGATTATTCATTTCAGCCCTTTGCTACTTGGCATCTCTGCAGTTTTGTAAATTTTTTTCACCCAAAGTAACATTTTTTCCTCAGTAAATTAGCACAACCTTGTAGCGGTTAGCATGATGCCTTTAGGGACTTTGAGTTTCTGACCAGTCTAAAATTACCTAACCTTTAATGGTACAAACTTTTTTTTTTAATGATTATCTCCATAATTCATCAAACCACTAAAACTGAAGATGAGCAGAAATAAATTTTGTTTACAGACACAAAATGAGGATCTGAATTGAACTGATGTTTACAGTTATTAACACTAACCACCAGTAAATGTTTAAAATGTAGCCGTCTTAAAATATTAAAGTCTGGTTTCACATCAGAGACTCTTAACACACACAGTGTGACGTCACCTCTGATCTTAATGTAAATAATTAGTGAGCACTTGAGGCTAAAAGGAGATATTTTGAATAACATCCTGATGTTTACACTCCAAATACGGCATTTTGCTACGTGTTTTTATTTCCCCCAACACTTAAAAGCTGCATTTCTTCTACTTATGTTCACGCCTAACCAGAGACAAAGCTGCGGTGTACACCGACACTTTAACGAGAACGGGGGTCCTTGAATGCATCAGGAAACAAAGCGCCTTGTTCAGTTTTATTTTTCCTGAGATACACTAAATAAACGTCCCAGATGTGCCTTTTGCAACCGCAGTGAAACCATTAAGGAAAAAACAAAATGCAAGACTCCGTTAAAGCGCCAGCATCTGACCAAAACTGCTGTTTTTATTTTCTATTTTGTTACAGTGAATGTTTGTCGAGCAGTGAAATGAACCTCTGATCGTTTTGTGTAATAAATGCAGTATTTATAGGAATTGGATTTTTTTGTTTGGACAATAAAGGTGCTGTTCTGGGTTTGATCTCTGTTTTCTTCACTTGTTTATAAAACAACATCGAATGTCTAAGCTGCAGATTTTAATATTTTTTAGTTATTCTTACCATTTGGAGAGAATGTTTAGGATTTCCTCTGCAACTGCAGGTTGGTTCCTGTTACCAAAAGAAAAACATGTTAATATTTAATTTGAATTATCCTTAGAAAAAGTGAACTAAACCAAACAGCTGTTATGACTAACTTACAGATATTTCAATAAACTTTAAATAATACATCTGTAAAAATCCCACTTTAATGGTTAGTTTCCTAGATTAAATTTTGGGCTTTTATAATTGAATTGCTTCTTTATTGGAATGCACTACAAAAACACAAAGTCTTACCAACTATGTTTTTTTTTTACTAGTTTCCAGTGAAAATAGATTAGTACACTTGAAATAAGACACAACTAACTTAATAGTCACTTTTCAGCAAGATATAGGAGCTTGTTTAAAGTCAAAAATTCCCTAATATTGATGAAAAAGTTCTTGTTTCATTGGCATATTATTTCACTTATAATGTCTTGTTATAAGTGAAATAATCTGCCAATGTAACTGGTATTTTTAAGTAATTACTTAAAACAAGCCCCTATTTCTAAATGAAAAGTTACTTCTAAGTTAGTTTTGTCTTTTTAAGTGTAGTAAGATATTTGCACAAGAAACTAGATGAAAAATACTTGGTAAGATTTTGTGTTTTTGCAGTGTTTTCTCATACTTCCTCATTCAAACACTTCAAACCTAGTGAATTTATTTATTGCTCATTTAATTGCGATTCAAACTAAAATTTAAATTGCTGCTTTATTCTTAATATGAGGAATTTTGTAATTTAATTAGTTTTAATAGAAAAAAATCACTTATAGATGCAACCAGCAGGGGGCAGCACTTGCTTTTAAATAACTCCATCTCTGAATGCGCGCTGTATTTTCACCTTCACAAGGACTCCGTTTAAAATAAAATCTGTATCCTAAAGAGGAAACGTTTCACATGCGTGTTGTTTGTGCTGAACAGTTATGTTGTTGTTTCTCATTAAATCCGCAGCATCTTCAGCGTGTCATCGTCTAGAGGTCACGGACAAAGATTGGATGGGATATTTATAGAGTGAATGGACGGGAGAAATTGGATTCTGGTTTTAGCTGTGGCTCTCAAAGGGGGGGACAGAGCAAATCAATATCTGCCAGATTGATCCTCAATGTGAGGTCAGATCCAGCTGCAAAAACACAGCATGAGGCATGATTTTTGTTTTAATGCATGAAGAGTTGTCATTTTTTCTGTAAAGTCAGGGAAGATGTGCTCTGAATGGTGAGCAAACGAAGAAATCCAAGGACGGCAGCGCTGAGGGGAGGGTAGAAAAGACGCGCACAGACTTATTAGTCCCACCTTCTTCTCAGTCAGAGGGAGCAGATCTCAGAGGAAGATGCAGCTCTGCATCCGAGGAGCGCTCAGGAAAAGTACATGAGAGGAGACAGGAGCAGGATTTGACCAGACAGAGAGGAATATCTGGTTGTTTATTCTGCAACGCTAAAGCAGACCGTAAACCGTGACATCCACCCCGTCTGCTGCACAGACAGCTGAGAGCATGAGTGAGGCCAAGAAAGGAGAGCTGGCCATCCGGGACAAAGCCATCCTGCATCAGCAGAGGCGCCTAAAACAGGCCACCCAGTTCACACACAAGGACTCGGCTGACCTGCTGCCCCTGGACGGACTCAAGAGACTCGGAACCTCCAAAGACCTGGTGAGTCCAGCATCCAGCAGCAGAGACGATGGAGAGGCGGAGAAGGTTTTCACACCACTGCTACTGATTTAATGCACTTTTGTTTAAATCCCATCTCTAATATAACATTGTAGATACATATACAAGTGAATGAGTAGTATGTACATTTCTGCCAAAAAAAACCCCTCAGATTTTGAGCTTGTAAATTTCTGAGTTTGAAAAGTCAAATCTGCTAAAAAAAAAAAAAAAAAGAAGTAAAAAAATATATATTTAAACTCAGAAAATTTCTAGGAAAAACAAGAAAATCTTTACTTTTGAAGCTCAAAAAATGTAAACTTTTTTTTTCTAGAAAATGTTGAGATTAATCTCAAATGTATGAGTTTAGAATACATAGGGAAAAGGAGGAGTAAAGGAAGAATACATTTCTGGAGAAAAAAAAAACCCCTCAAATTTTGATCTTGGAAATTTCCAAGTTTGCAAAAAAAAAAAAAAAAGATTTAAACTCAAAAAAATTTCTAGAATTTTTCTTTTTACTTTTGAACCTTAAAATTTCCTCGTGTTTTCTTGAAAATTTCTGAGATTAATCTCAAAATTAGATAAAAAACAAACTGTAAATTTATGGCAAAATACTCTAAAAGTTTGAACTTCACCTGAAATCCTCTAGAAAAAAGTTTTTTTGTTGCATCAGATTTTATTGCTGTTCTTTAACAATTAGAGTAGTATGAATATGTTTAAAGAAACTCCTTGGCGCTGATTGGCCAAGAACGGAGATAGAACGGGCATATCTCCGTTCTTGGCCAATCAGCGCCAAGGAGTGTTAGCTAGTGCGGTATTGCTAACAGTTTTGTTTTTTTATTTTTGCTAACATAATTTCTACTCTCTGTATCAATTAATATTGACGTATATTTGTTGCTTGAACTACTAAAACAGGCAGTTATAAATTTTCTTTATAACTCTCAAGTATTTGCGTATTCTTTTAACGTGTATCCGTAACCAACTGTCACGACAGTTGCTATGTAGTTGCTATGACAACAGCAAACAAGCCACATCCTCTGTGTCGTACGGGCCGATCCCAAAAGCGGTGATTTTGTTTATATGTATTTCTTTGGCACTTCAGTCATTAGAATCAATGTACCTTATTATTGTTAGTTTCGAAGCCGAGGTTCATGTATGCTTTCCGCTGCGCTTGCTTACCAAGATGGCGCCGATCACTTCCGGTTCAGACTTCCTGGAACTATTTATATACCAGCGTATAACTTCAAGATGTTCAGAAATCATCAATAATCTTACGCAATACTGGGGAAAGAGCAAAACAAAACTACTGTAAGGTTTTGATGCTAAATTTGGAGCCGTTTTATTAAATGTCTGCTTGTATGTTTATCTTGAGGGTTTTTTTGGCAGCATTTCATTAGAAAAGTTGGTAAACTTCATGTTTCTGAAGGCTTCTTGTGGTAGTTGGAAGTCAAAATATTTCCATTTAAATATTTTTCTAACGTGAAGGAGTCACTTATTCATTAGCTTTTCTATGCCTGCAGTTTTGCATTTGTGTGTTTTTTTTTTAAATGTAACATTTTCTGAGCATCTCTGAGTTACCCGTCATTTCTTTATCCACTAATGCTTTGCTTTGCTGTGCACACTGGGTTGCTTTAAGGAAAAAATGAACAATGTTTGTAGAAGTGGGAACGTCAGCGCTGGTCACGGTTCACTGCTCATCTCCTCTCTCACATTTTATAGAATGAAACCCGGCCCTGCATATAAAGTCCTGACTTCCTCTTCTTGAAAGCCTCTGAAGTCAGGCGGTTCTTAGACTCTGGAGGAACTTTCTGTAATAATCCCCACAATTTATTGCTCCTCTAACAGAGTTCTGGTTTAATGGCTGCAGCTCAGATTCCCCTGAGCTTTTTCAACAACTTTCAATACGGCGCTCTGGTGTGGGAAAACTGGAAACATGTCTGCCACATTTCAACAGAGACATTAGTTGCAAAAAAAAGATCAACCCTCATTCTCACCTTCAGTAGTCAAATTTTGTTTCTTAATCAGTCTAATTATTGACATATTTGCAGAGTTTTTGGTTACAGACGAACTTCCTGAGCCACAGTCTGTGTTTAGCTAATAATATTTTTAGTTAATTCACTTTAATAATTGAATAAAATGACTCAAAAACAACAAATTTAGTGACTCCAAATTATCAAAAGACCCAGACATGATTTATGCACAACAAAATTACCAAAACTGCACAGCAACAAGACAAAGAAACAACTTAAAATGAGTTTAAAGAAGAAAAAAATTAAAATGACAACAGCAGGAAAGAAATAAAGAAAGAATCACATCATTCCAACAAGACGCAAAATGACTCAGAATTGACTGATACCATTAAAAAATAATTACAGACATGCCTGCAAGGACACAAAAACTTGTCAAGCTACAGAAAACACAAAATTATTTAAAAAATGAGCAGAACTGATAACAGAGCAAAATGCCTCGAGACTGAAGGCTTCTATCAGTACCAGAACAACAGGAACCCATGAAAAACACTTTAAAATAACCCAAACTAAACAATAAAGCAATAAAACTATTATATATGCCTAATATCGAATTTGTCTACATTGCAAGACATAAAAAGTAAAATATTAAAGCAGAAACTTCAAGAGTTTAAGAATATTTTTTTCTTTTCTCATTAAGTTGTGAAATACCCAACTTAATCTTTAACGTTTACAGCACTGTTTATTTATACATTGATGTTAAAAATGTTTCCTTTTTGTCAAACATTTCAGATCAAACTAATTTTAAATATCAGAAAAGAAAACCTGAGTAAATGCAAAAAAATATTCTGAAAATATGATCTAATTTATTTATGAGGTATAAATGAGCAAGAAACAACTTCATGATCCAAGACTTTTAGAAAAATATTCTGTGGACAAATGAGAACTTTTTGTTAAGTGTGATTAACAAAATGTTAATCACACTTAATCACATCTGAAATAAAGCTAACAGCATTTCAGAAAAGCATGGTGATGGCAGTATGATGCTCTGGGCTTACTTTGCTGCTTCAACTTGTTGGATTATAGAGCAGTAGAAAGATTTTAAGACAGCAGCAAATTCACTTCTGAGTGACACCAAACAACAAAAAATTTTTTTTCTAGAAAATATGAGATTAAATTCCAAAATTCCAGACGATTTTTTTCTTGCAAAATTTGGACTTCTGGAGCTCAGAAATTTCCAAGTATGTTCTACAAATTTTTTTTGATTTTTTTCTTTCCAAAAGAAATCTATTGTTTTTTCTAGAATTTCTGAGTTTTTTGGCAGGAATGTACTCGTTTTGTTTCTAAACAAGAGTACCGTCACAGATCGCCAACTGTCAGAATAAAGTGTGAGAAACGCGAAGCTCGTATCCCAGGTGATGGTAAACATTTAAAACTTCCTCCACAGCCTGATAAGCTCTCTGCTCTCACCTGTAGATGATCATAATCAGTCGTTCTTGTTTCCACGCCTGATCCAGGTGTTGCTGCAGAAAGAGGCGCAGAAGATTCATATCAAGACAAACGGCATGCAGCTGCCTCTAAGTTCACAAACGAATGAATAAGAGCGTTTTCAAAAATACTTTTTCATTTTCATAGAACCTCCAGCTGCAAATAAAAGCTGTTTACTTTGCTCTGCACTGGGAGATAAAAAAACAAAACAAAGACTGCAAAATACAAATCTAGGAGCTCATTATCGTTTTATGAAGCTGAGACAATTTACCTTTTTGCTTTATTATCTCTATGCTCACAAAGTGCCATGTAGAAAAGCTGCAGGCTCATTTAAATACAAGGTAAAAACAGCAATCAGATTTAGTCTAAGCTCTGTTAAATCCAAAGAGTTTACTGTAAAAGTCGTCATTGTGGAGGAAACATTACATTTTATTATTATAAAAACTAAAATTTTTCCCCCCAGTGGATTAGGACCAACGAGAAATTTAAAAAAATCATTTTTGTGATGTTAATGTTCTTCTTCTGCACATGCGGGTTGCTTTGGGAAGTCTATATAGAGTAGGGGTGTCCAAAGTGTGGCCCAGGGGCCTTTTGTGGCCCTTGGAATAATGTGGCCCCTGAATGATGCAGATGGATATTTATTGTACTTTTTTTAAACATTTTTCCATGGCAAGCTTAAATGTAAAATGTACAAGAATTTATTTCTTTTTGCTTTTATTTTTATTTCATTTCGTGCCACAAACTTCCAGCAACGTTTTATGCAGGGAGAGTTTGAAAACTAATTTTTTATTTTTGTTCCTGGAAATTAACAAAAGAAACTTTGTTGGTTTTATAGAACCAACAAAGATAATAATTGGCCAAACATTAAGGCAAATGTTGGTTTCATTCAAATTTAACTTGCTTAATGTATAGTTGTCCAGGTAAATGGGAAAGAATTCACAATAATCACTTTTTGTCTTTGCAAAAATAAATAATTTTGGCCCCTGAGAACTTTCAGCTTTGGGATTTTGACCCCAGAAAAATTTACTCCACTGCAATATGGAAACTAAAATCCTGCAGATATTTCAAAATACTGAAAGAAATGTGGTTCGAGAAGAAGATGGATCAGATTATTCAGGTTTTGCTTCTTTGTCGGGTTTTCTAGACGGATCAGCAAAAGCAAATGAGGTGGATTAGCTTAATAACCGATTGTATCATCCAGAACATGTTACTGTAGAACATCGTCTTTATTGAGGGAAAATCGAGCCGTTGGCACGTCCAGACCGTCAAACAGTAACTGTCTTCAGTCAGAGACTTCCTCAGATTTGTTGCAATACTGACTGCTACCAGATCAGCAGATACTTGGATGATGAGACGTATTGAGACTTGGTTTTGTGGTGAAACATGATCTAAAAAGTATAATTTGCTCACTGTAAAGAAGAGAAATCAGAGGAAGAGATAAATGATCCCATTTTTCTCTCATGACTGTAATTCTGTCTGTAAAAATCACTGAAAAGCATCGCTTCCATCTTCGCTGGAGCGGCTTTCATTCGTCTCATTTGTACAGCATAAAACACGGAGGTTACACAATAATCTGGGTCATTCTGGGCTCAGGTGTTGAACAGATTTTTCAACCCAACAGACGAACTCGTACCCTCAGAAATCCTTGCAGCGTGTTGCATGAACAAGGCAAAACACTCTGCACCTCCTCCCTGAATCCTTTTCTTTTCTTCCCCTCCACTGCGCTCGTGTTGTAGAATTGGGTTTTGCCCTTTCAGAGCGCGCTGCTGCCCCGACTTTGCAGCAGAGCATGGCTGTGGTGATGCAGAGAGTGAGAGCACCTCGGGCTAAAGAGCAGCAAAACAAACCCAGCCTTACGTAAGAGCTGAGCTGCAAGCAGGAACGAAAATCAGGCTACAGCAAAAAAAAAAAAAAATCTAATGTATAAATTAAAGCAGTAGACATTTTTAAAGTGTAATATTGTCTTTCAGTTGAGTTAATATTTATTTTCTTATTGTCTCGTCGTTTTGGAAGAGATTTGATCCACTTGTTTACAGAAATTGTTTTAATTCAAACATTTAAACAACAGTAAGTAACTTTTATGAAGAACAGTTGAATTTTTACATAGTTAATGAAACCATCACTTAAATCGCCAACCAATCAGAGCCAGGAGGCGGGACTTACTGCTGTCAATCACAGTCTCATGTGGCGCCTCTTGCTCTCTGCTAAGCAGCAGCTCACATAGCCTGTTGTGACGCTAAGGCTAGTTAGCAAAGCCACTGTAGATGGCAGATAAACAGTTTCTCTGTAAAGATGAGTTCACCATCAAAAAATTCTGAAATTTTGAGATTAATTTCAGAAATTTTCTTTAAAAAACCCCCCTGAAAAACAGGCCCAGATCTACCACACCAGACAAGATCCAAGGTGTAGGTTGTGCAAGGAGGCCCCTGAGACAGTCCAGCACATAACAGCAGGGTGCAAGATACTGGCAGGCATAGTGTACAGAAACATCTGTGCAGAATATGGACTGGAACCCCCAAGATCAAAGTGGGAAACACCCCCAAA
>CAEFZY010073011.1:0-34925 GCA_903066815.1 Brachyrhaphis roseni | reverse complement strand
AAAAACAACCCAAAGTTCCCGACAAAATATCTTTTTTCTTTTTTTATATATGTATAAATATATATATATATAATATATCTATAAATATATATATATAAAAATATATATATATATATATATATATATATATATATATATATATAAAGAAAGAGGGAGAGAGGGAAATGTACACAGAGGAGACAATTCTCAGTTGTTTCAGGTATTTTTCTCATGATCTAGAGTAAATATAATTCTCCACAATTGACTCTCATATTACCTTTTCATTTGAGCCAAAGGGCATGACGTCCAATTACAGTTTCTCAATATCTTCCTCTAGATCTTGCCAGCCGGCAATCTGCAAATGAATGTTTAACTGTGCAAACTGTGCAAACTCCTTCCAAAATATTTGAAACCATTAGTGAAAAAAAAAGAACTTTGAAGCACACCAAAAAGGGCGCTATTAAACTATTTGCTTTAACATAAATACATTTGATGTTTTCATTAAGAATGTTTTCACAGATCTGGTTTTCCATGATGAGGGAATCTTGAACTGAGCCTTTTGTGCTATATTGAATGTCTCTGCTCAGAGCAGCATACATAGTGGGACTTCTTCTAAAAATGGCTAACATGTTACAGTATTCACAAGTTAACTTTCTCGTTATATTTCACTTATCATAGGCAGCGAATTAAACTAATGAAGAGCTGTCTGGTCACTGCAGATTTTGCCAGCGTTTTTTTTTTTTTTTTTAAACACATGGCAAAACCTTTCAAAAGCTGGAAATACAAAGTGTCCCTTCCCCTCACTTAACTAAAGCTCCGCTGAGCCCCTGGTGTACAGCAAAGTGCCCTAACAATCGGCTCAATGCCCCAGCCAATCAGAGGGACACGTGACCTTCTAATCCCTTTCTGTGAGAAGGGTAAGAGTGTATTGTCACTATTGGTTTTGTGAATCGGCATTCAAAATCCCAAATGATTTGTCAGGAGGTGGAAGGACTTAAGCTAAACAGGAGAAGCAACTGCAGCGCCGGGCCAGATAGTGTGGGTGTCGATGTGTCCTCTGATGCAAAAAAGGGCAAGAGCGTGTGTGTGTCTGTGTGTGTAAGGGAAGGACAGACAGGGAACCTGGTTTCGTCTTTGCACTTGTGCGTGCTGTTCGCAGCAGACGTCTGCGTGTGTGTGTGTGTGTGTGAAGGGTCTCTGAGATTACAGAGCTTGGATGACAGGAGTCCTCTGTGTGTAATCGTAGGTCCACATGCGAGTGCTCACCTTCCTCTGAGCGGATTAACCTAACGCTTAATCCCAAGAGAGCAACAGGCCAGAGAGGCCACACAGAACAGCTTCATTGACAATAGTCAGGGGAGGGAAGGCCACGTGTAAGATCTTTGTGACAAAAGAGTGTATATTTCTGATAAAATTACAATTCACTAAAAAAGATGACAAACTTTGGTGGGACAAAATAAAAAAAAATGAGTAATGTAAGCTGACCTTTTAAAATAATATGTCACTTAAATGCAGGACACTTTAAACAGAGAGTAAGTGCCTCTTCTGTTTTTGAATTCAGGGCAAGAAACAACTGTGCACTGACTGAAGGTATGTAGTGCGCATTAGACAGAACCAATAAGCCGCTCCGACATGCTGCAAAATTTGTCAACTTAGGATATTTTCTTTCTGGGGTGATGTTTTACATTTCTATAAGTTCTATAAGTTTGTCAGTCAGAGTAAAAAAAATTCTAAACTTCGGTAAATTTAATTTAAAAAAAAAAAACTGTTTTCTTTTACTTTAAGTATTTATTAAATTATATTGAGCATAAAATTGCAGGTAAAACTCCCACCGTATTTCCTAGCAATGTTAAAATATAAGAAAATGTACTTAGATATCAACTTTTCTCACAGTCTTAGATTTAAACTTAGCATAACATATTTCTGTATGGAGCCCGTACACTTCTAAAATGAAACAAACAGTGCAGGGGGTTTAATTCAAATCTGAGGTGGCAACCTGTGAAAGTTGGCACAAGTTAATTATATTGTCCTTATTAATCCTCTCACTGCAACAGGTTCAGTTGTGCCACAGGAGACTCAACTGTGCTCACCTTGTAAATATATCACACTCTTTGTAGTGCTTACAGTAAGTAAGTCTCAATCACAAAGTCACAGAGAAAAATGAATTGTCAGCTCAGCCTTTTGGAGAGTAACACTCTCCAAAAGGACTGATTTACAAAACTGTTCTGTGTGGCTCTGCATAAATTAACACCCAAGTAAGTCTATCAAACTGTGTCCTGCTGCAGTACGAAAATTCTTTTGTTGTAATAAAATTATTTAAGGAGAGTTTCTAGCTATATCATATTTGCACTTTAATCCAAGAAATGTGGCGTGGCATGCTTACATATGTATAAAAAGATAGAAATATGCACAATATGCAGAAAATTTCAAGCCTACTTGCCAATTTTTCCACTTTCTCTAAAAGTTTAATATTTTGTGACTTTCAATATATATATATATATATATATTATATTATATAGTTGTGTATAATATTTTTAGTTGCGCGCTTCATTTCACTTTATGTGGCTTTGTATATGTGGACTCTACAAAGCTGCACAAGGTCACCACAACAGTAACATTAACAATGACATGAAACTCATTTGGCCTCTTTCTAACAGAACATAACCAGCTATTTGATGTCACCTTGTAATGATAGTAACAGAGTTGACACCGGCGGAGGTCACAACAAATCGATACGCGCAGTTAATGCACTTTGTTGACGAGCTGCGCGCGTCAAAATAGAGCCGCTAACTTTCCCCTTAGAAATAAAGACCTCGGTATGTAAAATGACGCTGCACTTCTTGGGTGAGTGAGTGCCAAGTGTTAACGCGGCGGGTACTTACTTTTGTTTGGTATGAAATCTTCTTTGGGCTGAAGAGAAAGAAACAACAAGCAGGTCCGCCGGTTGTCTGGCCCGGCTGTTGGACAGGAAGAGTGAAGCCGCTGCCTGATGGGGGGGGACGGAGTTCGCCGAGACGCACTTAAAATCCAGGAGCGCAACTTAGCAGAAGACGGCGCCGGGTAAGAAAAAAAAAGTAACGTACAGTACGTGGTAGGAGTCTGTATAATATCAAACCAAACTACTCTCTCTCTCTCTCTGTCTCTCTTTCTCTCTCGTTCGCTCTCTCTCTTTCTCTCTCTCTCTCTTACTCTGTGTGTGCGTCTCCCCCCACCCTCTCTGTGATCGGACAGTATCTTCTCTGGAGGCGGTGAGGACGCTTCGCCTGTTTCCTCCAAGAGGTGCCGGTGAGAGGAGCGGGACTCGGTTTTAGAGGTGGAGGGAGGTGCCGGTGAAGTGCGGGATGTCTGGGAGCCTGACACTGGTGTTGAGAGCGCTGTTTCTGTCTTTCCCTCAAATCCACGCCGAATGGTTTGCCTGAAACCTTTCTACTCTCCCACCCTGTGCGAGAAGTAATAATCATTTTTTCCCCCCTTCTCCTTTTTTCTGACTCCTGAAAGGGGGCGGTCTCACATTTCCCCACTCTACTTTAATGAACGAGGCATGGTTTCTTAATACTTTATTATCACGGCAGTCCCGATAGACTGGACACACAATTAATTGCTCCGAGAGGACCACTAGAGGAAGATGATGGGCTGATGTCTACTTTAACTAATGAACCAACAGAGAGCGCGTCTGCAGTCTATTTTTAAAAAGCCGCCGAAGTTGTAGTGCTCATTGTGGGAAACTTTGGTTTTTTTTGTTGTTTTTTTTTACCCCTTTCATCGGAAATTGACCATAATTTGCTAAACAGCGAAAAAAAAAGGTTTCTGGACTTTTATATGCCTATTAAATAAAAAAAATACTGTAAAAGTGTGTTTTTAATGATATTAACCGTTATTTAAAATTAAACAAAACATTACTTTGTAAATCCAGTAATATTAATTAATATCAATAGATCCATCTGAAGTAAGTAGTACTTAGTTTTGATGATAAATCCTTCCTACATGTTTTAATTGTATGCAGATGTTGATGAGAATTTAGCCAAATTCTCATTTATTATGCACTGTAAAAAATAAGTTTCAGAGGGTATTAAACCTTACCTATGAAAATCACCAGAAACTTTAATCAAGTGTGTTTGTTTATAAATGCAATGTTCAATAATGGTTTAGATAGGCTCTGTGTTGGAACAAGAATTTAATTGGGTATCCAGCTAGTTTAGTAATGGCACTAATTCTGAAGTCAAAATTGTAGTCCAACCAACCTCAGCCTGAAAATAGTTGTTGCCTATCTTATCCATTGGTTTCCGATTAAACATGTACATCTCTTCTCTTAAGAATAGATTTTATAAGCTTATAGCGTTTCAATAATAACGTGTTTTTACTAGTTAGGCGACAGTTAGAATGCCTGAACAAACAAGATGAATATATTAATCTCAATAAATGTTAGAATTTTTGAGCATGTACATTTCAAAAATTGAAGTTTGACAACTTTATTGGCAAACTTAAAGAACTTGAGCCCTAAAATGCTGATGAAAATCTACCCAAAGACAATATTTGCCAATTCTAACAACTAGTTTTGTAAGTGCAGGGAAAAAAAACATCTCTTTCTGAGCAGATCCAAGGACTTCAGAAGAACAGTAAAGTAATGAACTAAATGATTTGCTGTTTAACACAGAGTCTGAAAAGTCAAATCCTTTGGTATGTCTTAAGGAAAATTATTCTCCTATAGAAAAACTGTCTGACAGATAAGCCGTCACAGCAGACAGTAAGTAAGCATTGTGGAAAATACCAACTTTATCCATCCAGCCAAATGATTTCCAAACATCCACTCTATTAGTGTCAATTAGAACAGTAAGTTCACCACTTGAGATAAGACAGACAGTGCAGTGACTTTGTGCAGAAATATGTATCCCATAGAATTTGTTAAATACTTAGATTTATTATAATAGTTTTATTATTCTCATTCAGTGGTGGTTGTATATGAGAGGAAACAATAATAGATTTTGACCATATTTTTGGGTAAGAATGTTAATTTTTGTTTGTTACCACATATAGACTTTACAAATCCAAACTGCATTTAAAAAAAATTTGCATACATCATGACACAATACAGTTCACGTTTCTGGTGATGTTTGACAAGAACATGCGTTGTGCTGTGGTTTTGCACACATGTCCTGATTTTAGATTTTCATAATGCCAAAAGCAAACACTGTTTGTCCTGTATAGAATTATTCAGTGTAGCGTTGTTCAGTCTAGGTATAGATGTTGAACTAGAGCTCAGCCAAGGCAGTCCAGACTGAGTTTAGCCTTCATCATTGTTTGTGAACTGCAGTGTTCAGCAATAATATATTACAAGGCGTATTCTGTGAACAAAAAAGGGGGTTGCCCACCTCCTATCAACTGGAGATGACCATAAGCAGACTACTAGTTTTTATGCTACCCCCCTCCCCCCACACACAGTAGTCATGTTTAAATTACAAATATCCACTATATTTATGGTTGCTGGTTCAGTGTGCAATGTCTCCTGTTAAATATATCTGATACCCTGGTTTCACTTGAGTTTAGTATTGTATTTTGCTGTATCAATTCATACTCTGAAATCTACACCAAACAGTTAAGTCCTTCCCCATGAGCCTAATGCACAAAATGCGAGTCCCTCTTTGCCTTTCTGTGGAGTGTAAGCCGCAATCTTGCCACCTAGTTAGTCAAGTTAGGAAATGTGGGGAACAAGGGTTAATAAATAAATCAATCTTGCTAATCTGTTTGACGGCTGGACATTACAGCATGTAACTGAAGCCGCTGGTGTCTGATAACTCTGTGTGCCACCTTCACATCACATGACCCTTTAATCTTTAATAGCATTTCCTCTGGACCCTGGTCTTCTGTGATAATCAATAAGAAGTAGTCCTTTAGACACCCTGAGTTCATAATGTGAACATGTCAGATATCAATAGCAAGTGAAACAATGAGTACACAGTTTTCACAACCTCTGCAGACACTTTTTCTCCCCCTTCAGACCTCTGTTTCGACTGCGCGTAGACACGATAAGGGATACATCAACATGCATAGGTGTTTTTTTTTTTGTTTTTTTTGGTTATACCACATTCAGCGTTCCTTCGTCTTCTGTCTTGCGTCCCTCTTGCTCTCTACACTGTCTGCCAGCAGCTCATTGGAGAGGTCCTTTCTGCACTGCAACGCTTGAGGTTGTCATTTAACGGCACCTGGAAAGAGAAACAAAGTGCAGAGACATGACGAGAGAGGAAGTATGAACCTTCCAGTGAATCTGTGAATATACTTTAAAATATTTTTCTCTTGAAATATGTATGTGTGTGTATGTATAATAACCACATGCAGGCGTCTGAATAAATTTGAGGCTATGGATTGAATACATTTGAATGGTGTAAAATCATTAAAACAATGCAATCGTTAGCTTATGCATATTCATATAGGAGCGCATAACTGTAAAACTACAATGAAGGCATACATCCAGCTTTATCAGTGCTCTTACTCTTAATCCAAAGCAGGGAAGACCCACTGCACATTTAAAATTCAAGAACACTGTAGAAATGGCGACAATTAGAGCTGTATCTATTCCAGGTGAGATATTAACGCCTTATAATTTGTTAACAAAACCTTGCCTAAAAAGTTCTGAATTATCCCTTTGAATTTTGTATACTATGTCAAACTATTTTTAATAGTTTTTTTTTCCACCTGAAACTTTCTTGGCCCAGATCGTCCTTCCCTCCTACTCCTATAAGGCTGTGCTTAACATACAGAGGAGGGAGTGTGAGAGTGTGTTCAAGTGTGGGTTTGACAGTCGCATCAAAGCCCGATGGGGGAAAATAAAATTTGTTTTACAGTTTGCCAACACAATTATGCAATTACAATATGTCACAGCATGTAAACGCACTCCTCAGGCCATCAGCTAAATGTAGTTTACTGTGAGGTTTGGCATGTAAAGAGAACAGGGGAAACTGCAACTGGATGTTAAGTCAAACACATAAGTGCGGTTTGCTGATATTGATCTTGCTTGGATTGTTTCTTAAGCCTCTCCTGGCAGTCACTTTACAGCCTGTGTCACACACAGATGCTCTGACACACACACGCAAACACACGCGGAGTGGTTCATCTAAAAATGCGTTTTTGGTAACAGAGAAACAGGGAGAGAGGGAGGAGGAGAGAGGGAAAGGAATGCCTCTCTTCAAGCAAAAGATAAACACAAACACATTTCCAGGGCAAACAGGAACAGCCCGGGCTCAGTGCAATCTGTTGTCGATCACGCTCACGTGAAAATACAATCTGCCTGTCACAGTCGATGATGTTGTCAAGCACTCTGCCTCGGCGCTCCTGAGAATTAGCCGGCTATTACAGAGGCTCTGGGAGACGAGCGGAGTATTTGTTGTATGTCGGATATGTCTGAGGATGCTCCCAGCTTTACTTGGTATTTACAGGTTTCAGTCGCTGTTTCCTGCACTCGTTTCCCTAATGAATTTTGGAGACGTTTGGTTTTTTGACAGTAGATTGATGCTACATGACGTGGCGACCAAAGCCTTCACGATGGGGACAAAAAGACCTGCAGGCCATTTTAACTCACAAGCTCAGCTGAGAAGCTATAGATTTCCCTTTTGCACATGGGTTTGAATATTGTTGCATGCTTTCTTTCTTACTTTTAGAAGATATAGGTGTCTGAGGTGCATGAGGAGAGATAATATTTTTAGTCAAGTGTCTGCATATTATTCAGTGTAAAAGCATGTGTAAAACAAATTTTATTCCTAAAATTTTATTCTTGAGCTTTATGAAAATGTATCATTTTTGGTTTAATATTTTCAATTTAATTATGTAGTTCATGATTTTGTCCAAGGATGAAACACTTTTTAATTGAATTGTCTTTTATCCATCCTGTTAAATTTAGCATACATATTCAGGACATGCTCAACCCAAACATCTGGAGAGATATCCCCACTTTAGGAGTCACGTCACACTTTGCAGAGAAGAGAGAATTCCTTTTCTCTGCTTTTTCTAATTTTGTTAGCTTGCAAAGCCTTGTATTTAATACGATTTCAAGCTCCTTATTAATAAGATTGATAAGAAAACTCAGAGGGTAACATCACCAGTAATTATGCTGCTAGAAATTCTACCACTGTAAATTATAATTAGAGGAGTAAAGGTGATAAAAATGTATTTTGATTCACTCAAGTCATGGAAGTACACTTTGCTAATATTAAATGGACAAAACAACAACATTTGTGATCAACTGATTTTTTTTTCTTCCTATTAAAAAATAAACTAAAGAGATTTTTTTCTCTTAATGTGGGATTTATATCTAAATAAGCTATGAATTTAATGTTCTATATTAATTTTTCTTTAAAAATAAAGAAGCAATACAGCTATTTGTTATTTTTTTCTTTTTAACCACAATTTAATTTACCAAACCAAATGTGTATTATGAAAGTAAGTAATTTTTTTGGTAAACAATTAAACATAATTGTTACTATGACTCCAGGACAAATAACAATAACCGATTGTTATCTATTTTCATAAAAAGCTCAAGGCATGTCATACTTTCACAGCATGATAATCTTGAGCAAAAAACACCATATTTTTTAATACTGTCACAAACAAAAATGCATAACATACATTCTTGATTAAAAAAAATACTTTATTAAAAATGTAGAATAAATTCCAGCTAATTTTAGTTACAGTCCTGAGGTGATAATTGCATAGAATGTTACACACTTTTGCCTTTCTGCTCTTTATACAGTAACATTGGGGAAGAAATTAGCTAATTGTAGGTGGTTATTTAGTTGTGCTTTCTGTTCCTGTAGCCAACCTGAAGTGAGATGCATTACATGTTGCACGTCTGCTACCTAGTGTGGTTATAAAACAAACCGCACATAATATTATAATAAGTGAGATAGCCAGAGCTCCACGACTGTCCATGATTTAAACATTTTCAAAATTTGTAAATCGTTTTCCTTGTAAGGAATAGAAAAGTGTAGAAGTTGCCTTCATTCAGCCAGCTGACCACCAGTGCACAACAACATGAGAAAAAGAAGGTGGCTCTGCAGGACTTAAAGCTCCTTAAAGTCTGGAAAACCTCTGGTTACTCTTGCAGTTTCTCTGGCTTCTCATTGAAAGGACCTAACCTAAGGAAAGGCATATCAGAAAATCTTAATGGCATCAAAACCTTAACTATCTTAAATCTAGTCCATGCTTACTTTCCAAACAGACACAAACAGCTGCATTACTCCAAGGTGAATGTATATTACAACTTTAACTTAAAATCAACCCATTTAGAGAATTTAAGTGTTTCTTACTTAGATTATGCAAAAAAAAAAGAACCCCTAAAACAACTCCCCCTAAAAGTCAATCTTTTTTGTAGTTTGATATTTGTCGTCAGAACCATAGACGGTCACGCCAAACGTCATAAAACCAAATGATGACAGATCATGTAAAGAGTTCAAGAATGAACTTGAACACAATAACAACAAGGTCAGGAGGACTTCTAAACTGCAATGGCCACAAGGTAGGCTCTCTCCAAGCTGTATCACGTGGGATTTGCATGTGTTGTATTTAACAAACAGTGTTCTGTCTGTACACCTTTTCTGCATTATGGATGAATCACAAGCTCAACAACAAGCTCTGCTTTTGTTGCGCTCGGGGCTCCAGTTACAACATCAGAACAGCTCTTTGGTCCTGTGACCATGCAGACAGCCTCAGATGAAGCTCTGCCGAGTAAACCGTTGGTCAGGCCTGTTGCTTTTTTTTTTTTTTTTTTACACCACCATATGAATGCATGTTTGTACATTCACACACCAAAACATCATTCTTACTTGACTGAAATAGTAGGAAATTTTCCTCTTAATCTTTATAATTTCAATAAAATAAACAATTGACATCTGGATATTTTGAAGAAAACAGAACAAAATAAGCTTGGAATTAATATTTCATTAGACACCTGCAGAGTGACTACATATCGATCTGGTTTCTTATCACAGCTCTTTAATTTCATAAATAGCATTAATTTGCCTACTGTATGACAGGTGTCATCGGTGAACCATCTGCTACAGATTAAATACACCCTCACACTGCAGTTAAGTGTGCAGCCTGTAGGGGAGGTCTGCTCCCTTCTCAAGCAGAATTAAAGATCTCAGTTTAGTGTTAACTTGGAGGTATCCCACATGCAAAAATAAATCAGTAACTTAAACCATGCATTAGCAGCTTTTTAGCAATGCAATTTAGTAGAATTATCATCTCTAAAAACAGGTCATTTTAAACAGAGATTAAATACTTGTTGAAATTATCCTTCATACTGCATTCTAATTATTTTCATTTTAATTTACTTGATTTTTTTTCATTCTAATCCCTGACACTGTTGTTTCTCTAACCTCTCTTTCTGTTCCTAAATCTTCTGTCATGCTTTCAGTCTGTATATATCAAGCACTCTTTTTGTCTCCTCTAGATTGCTTTGAGAAAGAGAAAAAAAACTTACTTTCTGTTAATGATTTTTCCTCCGCTTTGAATGGTTGGGAAATAATTCGCTATGAGCCGCTTCGGAGCAGGCACAGTTATTTCATTGTTCTCGCTGCCCTTTCTCTAATTGTGCTTAGCAAGGGGAGATGTTGGCATTCCTTTTGTTTTTTTGGTCTCAGTTCAAGGAGTGCCCACTAGTATTTCCTGAAGTTGTGAAAAAGAACTGCACACGTCAAAGTGTAGGGAGTGCAGAAATGGGAGCGAGATTATATTTGCACAGATAGATGATGAGTTAAGATGCATAATTGTCCTATTGAAGTTTGTTTCAAAGTCCGATTTTCGCACACACACTAGTCACTGACGTTGTTCATTGTCCCTCACTCTTGTTCATATTGTGCATTGAGACTTTATCAATAATGTAGTTCCTTATCTATTGACAAATGGCCAAGAAACATTCGTTTCCATTGCATTCTTTACCAAGTACAACATTTGGCAGTGAGAATTTAGGGTTATTTATTGTATGGGTTTGCCTTCTATATATTGGATATGCTCTCACTCTGACTGCATATAGTAAATATAATTTGGGACAGTGGAAGTTTCAGAGTGCCTAGTTTCTAACGCTCATCAGTCATAATGTAACACTTAAATGCCAAGATCTAAGTTTACCCGGCTGAACATTTGCATTTCAAAACTGTGTGTTGAAATGGTTCGAACTAACCCAATCTATGTTTACGTTTAACTGGTAAGAATAAAAATAGTCCATCACTGTATTGCACCCTTTTGTTTTAATTGAGGATGGGGAATAGGAGACTGTCTGTTTTTTGATCAACACAACTACAAATGTGAACGTATGGGATATGCATTCTTTATGAGGAGCAAAGCGCTCTTGAAAGCCCCTTGCTAGCATGGAGGGCACAAACTCAATTATATCTTTGGCTAGCTCTGGACAAGAGCACTGTAACTGCAGATTTACCCTGCCTGCATCCATCTCAGCTTTTCCTGTTGGAGTGATGTAATCTTTGAAGATTGACTCTGCATTTGCTTCTGTAACCATCGAAAACAGGATTGGTTCTAATTTTGACAGCTAGTTATGCAGAGGCGATGCACACAACACTGCCATGCAGACGCAGTGTAAATGCTCTCATTGACTATAGTTGGTGCACATTTACTGCAGTCTGTTCTGTGGCAGAGCGGAGACGCAGGCAGTGTAAATTCGGGGTAAGACTCTTGTTGCTAAAACTGGAGAACAGGCAGTTTTGTGATATTATTTCCTAGTAACTATTAAATGTAGTCTGTTTTAACCACAGTGAAAACTGCTACCTTGTGCTTGGCATACATGCACTACTTCAGATTTTTTTAACAGTATATGTATATGTTATGTTGCCCTATAAAATATTCAAATTTGACTAAGTTTATAGAACCAAAGAAACAAGTTCTAGCCACATTAAACTAGTAATTTGGTAGAAGTTGTGCACTGAGTAAAATTTTTTCAATGGACAGCAGTGTTCAGAAATCTGCCTGCCATTGCAAGCAGTAAGACTCTCTAGTGAGAGCTTTCCCGTTTGTAAAATTTGATGCAGGTAACATTCATAGCACTACAAATAAACTTAAAAAAATCAGATTTATCACTTTGAGAAACTTTTAAAAAATTGTCCCGCAAACTAGAACACAGGCACAAAAAGGAGACAACTTGTTTAAGTATTCATTTTTCAAGATTCATGGGTTATCTTTCCTCCTTTTATTATTTCACTGTGCCACAGAAAGGTTTCTAGTTTTCACCGTTTCAAAATCCTTTACTCACAATGACTTGGCATTTGTTCTTCCTGCAGCTGTTGACCTCTGCCAATTCTACGGACAATTAAAGATCATTTGGTGTGGATACGCAATTTCTCCCACACTCCTAACAAGCATCAGATAACATCTTGCAGTGAAGAAAAGGGAGCGCAGAAGAATAAATGTGTCTAAATGAGGAATCCCCAGCTCATGTGTGCGATTGTGGGGCCTATAGCGGCCACGGGCTCGGGCTTGTGCTACATGGTGGAGCTTGGCAGACGAGCGGCACCGTCTAAAGCTCTTTGTGCCTTCAGGATCACCCTCGACTCATTCTTATTCATACATGATCAGAGGGGAAGCAGGCAATTGAGATTAGCCATAGATCAAAAGAGCCGCCTAGCTCCAGTGCTTGTGTTTTGTAGATTCAGGCGGCCCCAGCACACAAGCAATGTATCGCGGCAGCGGAGCATCATACTGTTTTTTGGCCTCAGCACCGCTCAGAGGGGCTAGAAGGAAAAGGAGTTATCATACAGGAGGACATAACGCTGCTGGAAATCTCCCAGAATTAAATAACAAAGGGAAAAGCAAATAAAAAAGGCAATGTGAGCAAAATTACTCACTGTTTCTGTAAGCCATTAAAGCCTCACAACACCATGCTTTCCATACGACTGCTATCAAAACTGCTCCCATATGTGCAGTAGGTTATGGTACAGTTCTAATTTGTTTAAAGTTGAATGACTGACTGAATTCAATGAAATACACTTTTTCCAATGATGAAAACATCGTAACCACAAAGCATCTGGATTAACTTCATCTATAACATAATCAACTGAAACAGCAAATTAAACAACTACTTAAGCATTCATTTTCTTGCAATTAAATTAGTGTGAGTAGAAAATAGATATAAAATTTCTTTAGGAATTTAACTGAGTTACATTTGGTGAGTATACCAACTAATAATAATAGGATACACACATTATATACTCGTCCGCTACCAGTAAAAATAAATTGGCACCCTGCTCAAGTTTCTACCTTGCTACAACAACTAAAAACAAGAATTAAACCAGTTGCAGAGCTTGAAAGCAAGCTGACAGGATGAGGTGACTTTCAAAGGCAAAAAGGCAACAGTGTGAGAGCATTCACCACCCTACAGAGAAAGAAAACAACGCGTTTCCTCAACTCTGGTGACCATCAAAGCCAGGGAATTCAGAGCCGGTAAAGCTAATATGTAAGGGCTAAGCAGTTCCTGTAAACTGGGTCAAAGTTTCTAAGGTTCTAAATTTTTGGGAATTAGTGGTTCTCCAGGAGGAAAGCAAAAGAGAAAATGATATGCTGCGAGTTCTACTTGTATGAGTTGGCAAAATTTGTTTGGTTTGGTGTAATAAAGAGAATGAAACAGTTTTAAACCTAACAAAACTCTAAGTGAATTAATGTTTTTTTTCCTCTCACTAACCTTCAAAGTCTTATGCAAAATATGTATTTGGCACAAAACAAAAAAAGAAAAAGTTTGGAGACTTCTGTTTTGTGTGGTTATTTGCAAAACAAATTACATACTTTATATGAAAGTAGCCTAAAGTTCATAAGTGAAAACTTTCTCCAAATTATTGATTCCACATTAGTTGAAACTAACAGTTTTTTCTTTTCTGTCAGTCTGGTGAGATAAAATCTACTTTAGTTTTGGAATAAAATAACAGAAAAACATCTAAAGACATTTTAGAACTTTTTGAACAGAGTTGAACCAATATCAAAATCACAGCTTAATCTGTCACACATGTTTTGGACCGGTCTGCCATGTATGGCCTAACATCCTGGAGGGTACAGGGTTTTCCACTGACAGAATGACATTCAGGCAAGATGGGGGGGAAAGGGAAGGAATAGATTGTTCTGTGAAAACTCACCCGTGCCTTTTCTCTGCTTCCCCAGGAAGTTACACCCTGCAGAACCAGCTGAGGCCCAAATGTTTAAAAAAGTAGAGAAAACCTGTTTAAAAATCTAAACAACAAAAAAGATTGTAAAAAAAAATATTATAGAAAAAAGAAGAGAAAAATTTGTTTAAGTTTGATGTCCTGCATGAATTAAAGCCAGACCAGCTGGCTTTGAAAAGAAACCCCTATTTGGGTTGTGTGTTTGCCCCCGATCTCTGCCTGGACTGAAATCAGGTCTGCTTCTTTCCGACCACCCTGTGCCACTGTCCCAGCTAAGTGCACCTGCCCCTATCAGTCTTGCATAAATTTAGCCTTGCGACGGATCAGTGTCACTTGTCGGCACTGGCATATGTGCCCTCCCAAGAATCCTGCAACCTTCACACTGGCAAAAAAAGACTACCTTTGTCCCTTCACATGCAAAAACTCAAGCCTGCATGCGCGACTTTGTAAACAAAGCTCCTAATTTTAAAGATAAGTATGCATGCTGAATATATCTTACAGAAAATCTCTTCATCCTGTGAGCAAGCATTCTACATAGATTCTTTACTTTAATAAGTCAAATAACTTGTCTGAATATGAGTAAATATTAAAGTAAACATTTTATTTGTGTCAAATATGATGATCTAGGATGTTCCCGTTCCAGAACAGGATAAAAATAAATACATTTGGATGTGACAAATAATCCTGCCCCTTTCATAACCGGAGTCAGTGTACTCTATGTGAATCATAAATAAATTACCCACTGGAAGAAATTACTGAGCATTGATAGCATCTTGACAAATATCAAAATACCAGGTGCACTGGTATACACCTATAATTTAGTAATTATAAGCTCATTTATCTGAGTATATCCATGACTAAAATCCGCCCACACTCTTGCTTTTTCTAAGCACCATAATGCTCAGAAAATGTTGTTTTGTCATTACTGCCAGATAAAAATCGTGTTTCCTTCCAAAGAAAAACTTTGGTTTCCCTAAGCTGTTGGCATAGTGACTTTAAGCCATTTTTCCATCCTAATGACACATTCAGTACAGTGCAAGAATCAGCAGGCTTAAATCACAACATCTTCTGTGCACATTTGTGTGTTAGCTAAAATTCTTGTGGGGGTGGCACAGAGGTAATTGTAATTTTATCAAATAATTTCCAGTCACGCTCAAGTTATCTATTGCCAAAATCTCATGTATATGACACAGTACAACTAAATTAGTATGTCATGTGTCCCTCTTAAATAGGTTGACTGTCTTAAGTGGAGATTGATGATATTAAGGAAAGATGAGCAGAATATAGATTAGCATTTTCCCAGAATATATCCAAAAGTGTTGATCTAGAATGAGAGCGAATGAAGCAGTGGCCACAGGATTCACACTTGACAGTGGAATTGTGTTTGTATTGATCGACTTGTATTGGTTACATGTTTCTGGGCAAATACAATAAACTAATCAGTTTTTTAGGTCAATTTCTATTACCATTACTACCTTTACTCCTGCAGCATGCACTAACCAGTTAATGTTTGCCTTTTCTGGTATTTTTGTGACCTCATGCTGGACAGGAATTGAGTAATTTTTTGGACAGGAATTGGGTGGGAAGTGGATCGATGGTCACAGTTCATTTAATCTTGTTAGGCTTAAAAAAAAGGAGGTATTTTGTGTGCTGATGAGACAAAGGAACAGAAATCTTGTGTATGTAGTGGTTATCCATTTTGAGGAAAAACAATGGATAACCTGAAATAAAATGAGAGATCTATGCCAGATGAGAATCAACTCTAATAACATATATGAAAGATAACATGTTGTGTCGATGTCAGTGGGTGACTTCTAAAGAAGCAGCTGACTGAACTGACTGAGTGAGGATGCACAGAGTTCAGTGGGCAAAAACATCAAACCTAGTTGCTGCATGGTTATTGAGTAATGTCATAGATGACGGACTTCTGTTTGAAGCTTTTAACATTTGTGAGAAGAAAGTGATCCATCAAAACCCTTTTGTCGAGAGAAACATATTTCTGTTTCATTGTAAATTTCTTCACAGTATCTCCCTTATTCCTTAAATCCTGGTGCTTTGCATAGGTTGCGTGCATTATTTTATCAAAATCAGATGACCTCTAAGAGATAAATAATGATAATAATAAAATTATAGAAACTTCAACCTTTGGACCTTAATTTAATACTACCAGTTTATTCGTCTTTCACAGATTGGGAGGATGATCTGAAAAATGACCTTCAATGACATTTACTAGCATATTCAGCAACATTATCATCTCCATTGCTACTGAAGGAGAGGCTATAAATAACCACAAATGCTTACTATTTTCTGAGAACTAAGGGTGGTTGTGGTGTTTTATAGGTCAGGAACAACCTTGTGTACCTCAAGTCACAAGCAGAGCCTGGTCAGAGGTTTAAAACCACGCATCACAGGTCTTAGATAAGTGTCAAGGGAAATACAAAGTCAAACATTTCAAACAGCAATAGCCAAACAACAACAAAAAAAAAGGCTTTTGAAAAATGTTCATAATTACATGAATCATAAAAACAACATATTCAAAATAAAAGCATGTAAAGTGTGTTAATAGATAAAATAAACATAACTTCTTAGTACTCCAAAAAGTCAAGCTTCATTATTTCAATTCTTAATTCATAAGGAGTTTTTAGGTGTGAACAGAATGTGAGTCACTGCTTAGTTTGTATGTATGTCAGTTAATTTCCATTATTTGCTCTTTTTACTTAGAAATAAATGCTACTGGAACAAAATGTGAACACTGTGTGGCAGTTTTAAAGGTCTGAAATGATCTTATCTATTTTTGTATTGTCATGTATTTTACAAATCAATGCAACTGCCACATTTTTGGTGTTAACAAAATAGCTAAACAAAATTTTCAGTGAAAGAGTAAAGAAGACATTTTTTGTCCACTGTCTATAAATGCTTCCGATAATGGTTGGTTCATTGGTTGCATGTGTAACTATATATAAGTATATGTTTATAATAGTGATGCAACCTCAACTCAGAGATGTCTCTTAAGCCAGGCTTACCATCCAACATCATTTTTTTAAGTGGTCAACATCTAATAAAATAATTTGTTCCGAAAGCAACTAGCAAACTATTGAAGACTAATTATTTTTACATACTGCTATTTGTTACAGAGGGCGAGATTTGCTGCTATTGATCACAAATGTGGGCTATGCCAACTGCAAAACATAAAATGTTCTGTCACCTGAATAGGTGACAAGCGCTCAAGCACAAGCATGACATATCTTCTAAAAACCAACTTGCCCGCCTTTTATTTATTTTCCCCCATTGCTTTATTACGTTTACAGAAAATTAGAATAATTATTGTAATGAACCCAGCGACAGGTTTATGCAATTATGGATGTAGTTAGGTGTGTTTGTTTAACATCTTACAGTAGCCTGAGAGAACCCCATGAACTGGCTTGAAGCAATGCTGATTATGTGTGATTATCTATGAATATATTCATATATAGTTAGGTCTGCTTAGGATAAATCCTAAGACTGTGACACAACTGATGTGTTTCGGTAAAGGCTCAAGACTATTTAGTCTTTAAATATTTTAAAGACTAAAGACAATTCCTCTCACTGATTCAGGAGCAGAATTGGAGTAAACATGATATCTGCAAATATTACAGGCTGAAATGTTTTGAAAACGATAAGGAGAGGATTGAAATATTGCTGATCAGTTTATTATATCTTGCAATAATTTGAAAGACACACTTCACAGACCTTTTAGTATGTCTTAAACTCAGTAATGAAACTAATATTTATGCATGGTGGAGTTTTTGTGCTGATGCAAATAGGACCACAACAAAAGTATAAAAAAGACTGTGTATGGACCTAGATTTGTATATATATGCATACGAATCACTGGATGCAGTTTCAGATTGGGTGTAGAAGTGATGTCAAGCTGATAGCCCTTATTCTCTGTTTTTACTGCCACCTTTGGCAGCAACTTTCTGTCACTCAAGTCTCTCTGGCTGATCCAGTCACAAAACAATAACAGGCCTAGTTGAGATCACTGGTAGTAAACTTTTACTCTTTATGGTTTGTGTTTGGTGCATCACCATAACAAAGCATCTCTTCTTATTAATTGCAATGTGAGGTGACTAATTTTTCAATCAATAGTAGTGCAGAATTAAACAGCCAATACAATTGTGTATGGGACACGTAAAAGTTGATTGTACAATGAACACAAATTTAGCAAATCATGCATTCCTATAGAGGCTTTTTTTTCTGCTCACCACTGTGTCACAACTCCTGTGTGCATCACCGTTAAATTGCCCCTGAATGTGTGCACTCTGCATATAAAGCAGAGGTATTATGTAAAATCTATTTATTGTTTGTATTAGATTTACAGCACTGTAACATGATTGCACTAGCAACATAATACTGCTGAGCTCTCATTGGATGATTACCTGCAGTCAACATGGATTTCAGATAAACTGAGTTTTTGTGGAAACTTAAAATATAGTTTTAATAAAATATTGCATTTTGGAATTTAAAAACATAAAACTAATAAAATGTTTACTCTTAAAGTTACACTAATAATCAAATACATAGAACAGAAGAACAAATAAAAAGCCTACAGTATGTTTGTAAGACAGAAAAAAATTGATAGTTTTTGATGGATGGAAATTGAAAGATAAAAAAAATCCCAAACACAAATCAATATAGAATTTTGGTAAAAAGTGCTTGGTATGCCATAAGGTTTCAATAATCTTTATCACAGTAGAACCTGTTTTTTCATTGTATCCAAACAGTACAATGAAGGGTTTGAGCAGACTTCAGTATGTCTGCCCACCTCTCTTCTCCATACAAGGTCGCTCTGTGTGTTCAGCTTCAGAGAATGATGAGAGGCTGCGGCACACAATCACTACCAAGCACATACCTTTCTACCCCACAGTCCAGACTCAGACCTATGGGTTATATGTTTATCAGACATCTCGAGGTGAGATAGCTGATTTATGACCCCTGCTTATAAGGTTCTAAACTGAGTGTCCATCATCAAGTGATGAAAAAGTACTATCCTCAATACAGAACTAAGGATTCTATGTATATGGCATAAATAGGGTTTCTGGTCCTATCATCATGTCCTCAGAAAATTAAGAATTTTTGACCTGAAAGGTCCTGGGGTGCTTCATCTCGATGAGCTTGGTCAGTTTTCAGTGACAGGAATGGATGAAGCAGAGCAGAAGGAGGGTTTGAAAGACACTGAAACAAGAACAGAGAGCATGAGAGAGCTCGAGAGTAGGAGAGCGAGCTACACACCTCCATCCAAAAACAACATTTTAAGTGAAACCTTACCCTTTCCATCTGGCTCTTTTGAAGGGTGGATTATGACTAGTGGCATGGCTGGGTTTTTAGCCTACACTGTTCCTTCTGTAAGACCAGAATGACATTTTTCCATAAGGATAATTGTAAAGGTCATAATTGTGATAACTGTCTCTACTGCTGAGAGTTCCAAATATTTATATAATACAAGCCATGTAAAAGCAAAACTAGGTTAAAGATATTTTTAAATGGAAAGGAAATATATTTCCTTACATTTTGTCACATTTTTGAAGAAAATTAGCTGCCACTCCAATAAAAAGCACATCTTTTGTGCTTAGGTTCCCTGCATGGTCATTCTCTCTGGAACAGGAGAAAAACAGAAAGCATTTTCAGGTGGCCATGGTAACAAAATAAAGCAATTTCCTTTTCTCTTTCTTCTCTGTATTTGCCCTAATTTCCACATAAATCTCCTTCACCTTCTCTTGACTTAGTTTCCTATGGACTGAGTGCAAATTGGGATATATAATATGTTTTCCTCCTTTAGATGTGGTAAATAAATATTATATGTGGTGTAAAGAAAGTTACTGAAGCAATAAACCCTTTGGTGCTTTCTTTGTGTAATATCATGAATGATAACAGAGGATCTCATCACATCTCTTCCTTTATGTCCATCCTGAGAATCAATATAGCCAAAGGCGTCATCTTTAATGTGGGCAGTTCAATTGAAATGTCCGTCCCATATCTGCAAATTAGAAGAAACGTCAAAGCCATTCAAAAGCATAAAAGCAGAGAAAAGTGGGGAACAGAATGACTTCTTCATTATCAACATTTCAAAGGCTTTAGCTACCAGTTTGGACTAAACTGAAAGTTTCACAAGTGAGCACTTGATTAATATTCACGCTTTAAGTACTACTAATCATTGACACAGTGCATTCGCATCATTCACTTAAATCTACTGTCCTTTGAGTGTTTTCACTCCGCTGTAAATCCCTGTGACTGGTATTGGAATTTTAAAACCAAAAATCAATCAATCAATCAATCAGGTTTATTTGTATAGCACATTTCAGCAATACGGCAGTTCAACTTTATATCATAAAAACACAAAAACTATAAAGTCACAGAAGACACCACAGAGTCAACAATTACTCTGTTCACCCACAACTGTGCAGCCATCCACTCCTCTAACAAGGTTCTAAAGTTTGCAGGTGATACCAAAACCTCAACCTCCCTGAACAGGAAGTCTCAGAGGACAGTGCACCCAACAATCACGACTCATGGAGAGGTAATGAAGTGGTGAAGTGCATGGACAACGTCAAATTCCTGAGCATCCACCTAATCTCAAACTTGGGAAGAGGTGGTCGCTGAACACCTCTCTTCTAACGAGAAAGGCCCAACAAAGACTCTTCTTTCTCTAGAAACTGAAAAGAGCTGGACTTCCTTCTCAGTTGCTCAAAAGCTTCTATAGAGCCATGACTGAGAGCATCCTCTGCCTTGGTATGACTGTATGGTACGGCAGTTGCACAGTCCAGGCCAAAAAGGATTTGGCCCGGATGGTGAAAACTGCCCAGTGGATTGTGGAGAGCCAGTTACCCAACCGGAACCAGACTGCAAAGGAAGGTCAGTCGTATTGCTGCTGATCCCATTCATCCAGGACAGAAACTGTTTGTACTGCTGCCATCTGGGAAACAGTACAGGTACATAGGGAGCACAACCACATGGATAAGGAACAGCTTTTTCCCAGGAGCTGTGAAATCCATCTGTCCACCTCCCATCCTCTCTGCAGACACACTCACACCCATTTGCTGCACCATAAGGACTGATTGAGACTTATTTATCTACGTATCTATTTATCATCGAGGACTCTGTTCCAATTTTGTTATGTTCTAGAAACATAGTGAGAAATAAAAAAGCTTATATCTTAAGTCTTTGGTCTTGGGGTCTACAGCAAATTATGTATAGATTTTGTTTTGTGAACTTTAAGAATGAAAACATTTTTATTATTTCAAGAATGATTATGTGGGATAAAATCATGCAAAATATATTTATTTCAAGCAATTAAAAACAAACCTGACTGATGTGAGCAGGTATGTTCTCACAAGCCAAAAGTCATGCAAGCAGATTGGTTTTCGTTTGTAAAGCTTCAAAGTCAGTTACCCTGGATACGGAAGCTGATTATTTCTTATTCCGTTCAGTGTTTAGAAAACAGAAGTAATAGCTTGAAAGTTTTAATATGATATTTCTAGTAGCTGACACATACATTTAATCACAAACAAAGCAAAATAAGATTTGGTCTGAATTTTCAGTCCCTTTCTTCAAAATATTTTTCATTAATTTGAGTGTATGTAGATTTCAAGAAGATATTGCTCGTATTTGCACTTGGTGAATTAATCTAAGTGAGATAGTTCACTGCTCATGTCGACTGTATGGCATGAGAGAGCAGAGTTAAACAGCCACAGACAGCAGCTCATAGACCAATGCCTGGGGCAGTACAGTGCTATGGTGCCCAGGGAAAACAAAGTCTCAGGCCAGAGGTTTAGGGTGTTGCCCAGGCTCCCCTGTCAACTGCACTTACTCTGACAGAACACAACTCAGACTCAGACCGCAGAGATAGAAAACGTCTCACTGCGTAATGGAAAAAAAAGTGATATGTCAGTTGTTTCACTGTGGCCATGGTGTTCTAGGTTTGCCACGCAAGCATCGCGGCTGAAGTCATTACTTTGCTAAAGACAACAAAATGTCAAGAAACCTAGTTTAGAATATTATTTGATGAGGAATCACAAAAAAGACAAAAATGTTTAAATCCTTGAATAATGTGTTGTTTATGTATATATACCATGTGTATATATATATATATATATATATATATATATAATGGTCACACTGTATACCATAGAGAATCCTCATTTAGCTATTTTGTTGAATTATGACTAAGGTGTAAAATATTAAAATTGTTAACATTTGCTAGCGCTCTTTAAATTCCTCTGCCTTACATAGGCAGGAAATTCAAAACTGTTTTGTATAAATCTTACTAGAAATAAAGTGAAATGAAACAATTTTACATTCACTATACAATTTTGATACTTTTTCCTGATGAAAAAAAAAAACTAACCTGAATTTGAAACAGCATGTGTTTCAGTAAAACTATTATTGCATACATTATACAGATTTGCTTTAATTAGCTGTAATCAACAAATTAAAAGAAGTGAAGACTAATAGAAAATATGCATGTCTGTAATTAATTTATACAACTGGTTTTAGTTAGTAAATGGAGTGACTGAGGAAAATGAATATTTAATTATATTCTAATTTACTGAGTAACTAATGCAAATGGAGCCTGACCACGTATTGTAAACAGGATGTTAAGATTAACTGATTGACATCGATACATGAATGTAGACAAGAAAAATGCAAGTATTGGAGAACTTCCTATACTATTTGGTGTACTTATTGTTATGATGTTCTATACTTTTTTAAACATTATCTGATTGTGTAGTTTTTGTCTATTGTGACATACTCTTTGTTAGAAAGCCGACCACACACAGCGGTACGCTTTAAATTATTATGACTAACCTTATTACACGTAATAAGATTAGTTACAGTATGTGGCGGACTGCCACATACTGTAAATGTGGCAGTCCGCCAGGGTCCCATCTTCACTTACATCAGATTCAGACTTCCAAAAAGAGTGAGCAAAGTGTTATAACTGTTTTGATGCGTGTGGACTGTTCATCTAGTTTAAAGGCATTTGCAGTTGCTGCGAACCCTTTTTATTTGCAAGAATATCCAGTCTTGCAGAATAACAACAGTCCCCTTCGCAATAGAGAAGGGGATTTCTCCTTGTCTATGTCTTGGGATCTAGATATAAAATTTTCAGCACAGGTCATGACCACATTGACATGATAATTAACTTTTATGAGTTAAACCTGTGTTGATTTACAGCAGTACTGATTATTCAGGAAGTTAAGAAGTAGTTAAAAAGAAAACTTTTTCAAAACCTAATTGCTGTGTTTTTTTCGGACCATAGAAAATACATTTTTGCACACCCCTCAATTACTGAATAAATTCAAGCTTACTCCCACCTTCCTCCGACAGTCTACTTATACTCTGGTCATGCTACAAGTGTTCTTTTCAAATGAAGCCATTTAACCCTCCGCTATAAAGGAATGACGTATTGCAGACAGTGCAGGACATTGTGGCTACCTTTAAAATACATTAAAGAATGTTTCTTTTCTTGTATGTACTTGATTACTAAGTTAGTATTTCTGTAAGTATGTCTATGCAAGCATTTTTACAGAAGTAAGCTGCAGATACTGGGAAAGAGTCAAGGGCCTTCCATGTCAATAATGAGAGGCCCCCTGCAGAAGATCCAACAATATACATAGACAGTTATGCACAAATTCATTTGAACCACACTGCACTGCACACGGTGTGCACAATTAAGCATCAAGGCACAATCTTTGTACAAGTTCAGAGAAAGAAACGGTCCGAGCGAGACTTGTCATCCACCTGTCAGGGGCAGTGATAATTTCAAAGTGTTCCCTCTGTGGCCTCTTCCACACGCCCTCCGTGTTCAACGCTGTTGAATAATCATTTAAATGTCTCCTAATCAGCCCCTTTGCCGTTTTCAATTACACCTTTCTAACCTTACATTTGTGTAATTTTCTAATCTAGATGAGGCGTGGGGCTGTCAAATGTGCCAGAAGAATGCAGCAAAGTACCAGCGAAGATGGATAAATGAATCCACACGGAGGGCTATGTATGCTCCATATAGCATGCCGCTGCTGATGAAATATGAAGTTTCTTCCGGTACTTTCAACTATAAGCAGTTAAAATTTCCACTGTATATGAATGCATTAATAATTTGCCATGAGATTTAACGTTGCTCTGGACGAGACAAGTTGACTTGCTGTTCCAATCTTACATGTTATTTGTGCCTCAGCAGTTCTAATTCACTTCAGTATTGATTTTCGCAAGTCCAGAACTCTCTACCTTTGTGTAGAGCCACCAAGGGGGTAAAAGCATTTTCAAAGGGCAGCTTTTGGTTGAGCCATATTTCTGGTAGTGTTGCTCTGAGCAGATGGATGTGGAGTGCAAGTATAACCCGAGTCGTCACCCATTACAGTGTTTTAGGTTAAAGTGCCCAACTGCCCACCACTCTCCTAACTGAAAAAAGCATCTAAAAGGACAGTGAATGATGCAAGGTACCCCCTGCTACTTTTTTTCATTTTCCTCTTTTTTGTACTCATTTATTTATTTTATTTCTGGCACCGCAATTCAAGAGCTTCATGTGTTCACACTTTATGTTCATGTTTTCTTTCTCCTTTTCCTTTTTTATTGTTGTAGCTAAATGTTACTATAAATGTGAACATAAGTTTCATGACCATCCCCCCATCCGCCCCTCGCAGATTTTAGTTTTGCTTTCTAGGAAAAAGGTTTACATATTAATTATCTTGGTCTTTCACAATTTTATTTTATTTTTTTATCACAAACCATTTATTTGTTATATTGTTTTTTTTTATTTTTAAAACTGGTTGGAAAGTAACAAAGCAAAATAACTTTGTGTCTGTTGTCAAAAAACAAAAAAAAAGTTTTAATGAAGAAATAAAGACAAAAAAACTTACACTATATACCATGGGAGCACAGGGAGCCAGAGCAAACCAAAAACAAAAATCTAGAACATAAAGTCGGCAGGAAACTTCAGGGAAGTAACAAAGTTTAACAGGAATTAATAGGAGGAACCAGCAGTGAGGAACTGAGAATGAGTTGTAAATATACTGAGGAGGTCAATTACTGAACAAGAAACAGATGATTGATTATAAATGGGTTGCAGGTGTGAGAGGAGAGAGCAGGAAGCAGGCTGAAGAGAGAGAGAAAGTGTCACAGGGGGTGAGGGAGAGTACACGGGGGACTAGGAAATAAATTTAACAATGAAGAATAACTAGATCTAAGAAACTTAAACTAGAGTAACAAAGAGTAGCTAGAGACAAGAAATAAACTAGAAGAACTGAAATGAACAAAACAGAAACAAGACTGCTCAAAGAAAGAGACCAAGGAACACAAAATAAATTTAAAAAACCCTCAAAACAACTCAGGAACACTGTGAAACTCTTGTGGTTTTCTTAAACATGAATCAGAGCTTCAAAGTGACAAAGAACCTGTTTTTTTTTGTTTTTGTTTTTGTTTTTTTTTCATTTTAAAGTACGCATGACTGAGTCAGTAGATGTTTCATGTGGAAAACTTACCCATATTTGTACAGTTCACTGATGACTAAAATCCCTCCATGATATTCAGTGTTGATTCATATAAACAACTAGTTTTGCTTTATGCTATACAAGTCCAATTCAATAAAATACCAATAGCAAAAATGTATTTACTTACTCACTCAGTCATGTTTCATTGCACAGAGATATACTTCAAGTGTTCCTGCTTGTTTTGATGATTATAGTTTACAGTTAAAAAATCCCTATATTCCATTTCTTTAAAAATTAGCATGGCAAACAAGGCCCATAAAAAAGGTGTTGTAGGATTTGACACATTGTGGACCAACAACAACACATGACATAAGTCTACCATTCTAACACCACAAGCAGGAATAACTGAGAAAAATGAACTTAAGCAAGAATATGGTGTTATATCCAGATTGTGTAAAGTGATGTATCAAAAAAATAAAAAATTGACATCTTCATGACTGTGCTATATTGATTATAAGCTGAGCACATGCTTGCTATCTGAACTTTTACAGCTGTGACATGAGTACTTATGCCTTGACAAAATAAATATTCAAAAAAGAACTTAATGATACTAAATAAATCCCTACAATTTATTTGTTTTAGAATGATTTGATCTTTTTGAGGACACTTGACACTTCTTTCATTCCTCATTAAAGTAACATGAGCCTTAAACCAAAACCAGCTGTTGAAAAACTACATATATTGTATTTCTTTCTTTAGTCAGTGTCTGTATATTCCTTTGAAAGTGGTTACATCTTTTTCCGCCTTCTGAAGTCCATTTCCTTGTGAGTTTGATTAAATTCCAAGGAAGAGGGTTAGCTTCAGCTCAGCAACACAGATGTGACAATTTAATAAGCCAAAATACTGAAAGCAGCAGTTGTTTTGTAGCCATCTGCTTGTTTTTAAACAAATGCTTGATATGATATGCATTCACATTTTTGTTGTCTCTTAGAATTGTGATATTTTGGAGGTAGAAGTGTTTCATATTCAAACAGTAGATTTAAGGATTTGATTATTAAAAAAATATTCTTTTTAGTGCCATTTTTCATCAGTCTCATTTACAAATAGAAAAACCTCAAAGATTATGCTCCAGCTAAAATGTTTTCCTTCCTTTGCCTCTACTCAGATAATGTCCACATGCAAACGTAGGTGTTTTGATAAATAATCCTTCCTTTCATCAGATCCCCATGTAAAACAACTTTTTGACTGAGGACAAGTATAGCTTTCCAACTGGACCTGTGACACAAATACACTCTAAAACAAATAGAAATTCAACACCTCAGCATCAGATTCCTCACCACAGCAGAGGGAAACGGTATGGGCCAGAGAGTCACTGAGTGCACTATATATGGAGGCTGTAAGAAGAAAGCACATTCACTATTGTGAAGATCTTTCGTATCACAATGCAACGAAAATGATCCTATTTTAATCAGGAGAATAGCCACTGTGTTTAGAGCTGATGAAAAATTACGAGGCCCACATGATTTTCTTTAAATATACGGAACAACCTTTAGAAAAATCCAGAAGCAACAACATTCTGCTTCAGGGTTCTAATCTTTTCTTTGTTCCAGAACTGAAACACGGTTAAAGACAAACAAGATTTTCATTTTCTTTCTTTCTGAACAGTACATAACTTTTTACCTGCTCTGGTATAGAGGTCATTCAGTGAAGGCGTTCTTTCTTTCTTTTTCCTTTAGTTTTGCTAAAATGCTGTTTCTGGTTTTCACTTAACGTCATCCTCCCTAATATAATGTTTTTACTTCAGTCACATTTGTCCAAAACACATTGCTTCAAAAGTCATGTGACTTATTCAAATGTAATTAAGTAACTGCTGGCCATGCTTGCAGGTAAATTTCTAGATGAAGGCTTAATTTCTTGTCAATCCTTTGAAACAAGCTGTACTTGTACTTACATACTTTTACTATGTGTACTGCTGTGTGTAATAACTTTTATTGTTTGAATATTACTTTTGACCTGTTCACAATTTCTCTAAATGCTGCATGCTCTTAACTCTGAGCAAACTTGCTGCGATATTTAATCCTGAGATGATTAGTGGACGTCTTGAATGACTTTCTCTAGGCAAAAGTCTTTCTGTTGAAAGGTGGACTCCAAATTGCTTAAATTTGCTTAAAAACCACTGTCAGACCGGCATGGCAGAAAAAAACAGTTCTCTAAGTTGATTGCTTTTCTTTTCACATTCACATTGTGCTAAGGCACATATTTTATGAAGGCAGACACACTTTCAGATAGTTATCTAACAAATGCATTAGAGGAAAAGCACTTGACTTTAACCTATGCTCACTTCCAGTTAAAGCAGGGTCGGTTTTGTAATCCAGTTTTGTCAGCTGCTTTATTTTGGGTCAGAAATTTGGACATAAGACTTAGGAGATAAACAGATTTAAAGACATGTGCAAGCAATATCCAAAATTATTATTGCTGTCTTGGCCAATAACTAATATTCACTTATAATATCACAGTCACGTGACTAAATACAACATGACCAGCCCCATGCAAATTTAATCAAACTGTAGAGGATTGTGATCCCACAGCACACATATTCTGAGAAAAGCTCTATGTTTGATCATTAGAATATCAGGTTCCATGAAAGAAGTCATGTAAGCAAAGATATCCATTAATATAAACTATTTTATCCATTTATCCCCAGAAACCTGTCATACTTGCAGGTTTCCAGGGGAATGGGATCGTCATAAAGTGAAGTTAATTGATGCACAAAGGGGCGAATAAGGAAAGTACATGCAGAAAGACCCCATGCTGGGTTTTGAACTCGAGACCTTATTTCTGCAAGGCAATAGTTCATTCAACTGTGTCACCGTGCAGCCAAAAATCAAAGCATCAAGACAAATTGTCACATAGTCGCACTGGCTACGAGTGTGTGTGCGTGTACGTGTTTGTCAAAATAACAAGCAATATTTTTGGAGAGACTTTTCTTTGAGTATCAAAACTAAACTGAGCCCTCTGAAATACCAGGAGAGGAAGCCGCCACAAATCACACAATATAATCTTTATGTCTGAAGACAGCTGTACTAAATCCTTAATTGAAAGTGGGATTCAGATGTACCATGAATGATCAGCTTTACAAGTTTACAGGGACACAGAAACGGGAAGTAATCCACTGGAGCTGTTTTATGTGCTCAAGCATAGCAGGACACTTTTATGCTTTTCCAGTAATTTAAAATGACACTAAAACAGCAAAACTAATGTTTAACACTGGCATGTGGAGGCTGAATATTGTTCCTTACATAAATTTTCCTTTGCCGAGTAGTCATAGTGACTCATCAAGCAACTCAGTCTCCTGCTGGTACACACAAAACCTGTCAAATGGGGAGTTTTTCTTTTAAATCCATATGTTCTTATGGGTTACATGCATTTCTATTCATTGGTAATATAATGTTTAGTATTTCATTCAGTCAAAGAAAAAATTATGAATTTATGTGCAAAGACTCTAATGTGTTTGAATTATGGATTTTCAGTTTCTGGTATCTTTTTTTTTATTTATATGAACCATGCCATGCAGTCACTACAGTATGTATACCAAACAAACTCATGTGGACTGATGAAGTTTTTCCAAAGCTGGTATTGAAGCAAAAGGTGGCAGGGAAAAAAAAACAGTTTATCATGTTTAATCTTTTTGGTTGTCTACTTTTTCAATTTGTGTTATTTCATAGAAGATTATGCAAAAAGTAACAAAAAAAAAAAATTGAAAACAAGATCATACAGCTGAGGATTTCATGCTATGTGTTTATATTTATCACAACAAACACATAGAAATTACTTACAAGATGGATGATGATCAGTTATTTTTGTACATTATCCCCTCATAGAAACTACAATAACACACTGCCAATAGCACTCTTCAGTGTAGAAGTTGTTACAAAATGAAAAAGACTCAAGCTTCTTTCACAATCATTGAGTTATTTTTAAAACTGATGTAAAAGAAGGAGCAGACGTGAGTATTTTAAATAAAACTGTATTATCTGAGATATCTTGGGCCATGCCAAGGCGTTCATTTGTTGAGCCTTTGAGTGAGTGAAATTTAAAGCAAACAAATGTGTGTCTTGAATGTTTGACATCCGAAATCATTTCAGTTGTGTTGTAAGGTTTGACTTTAGAATTAGTGTCTATCATGGTTGCCAAATTTGCTTAAAAGTTTTCCAAATGGAATTTGTAAAACTGATCTACCAGTAACGTTGAAACCATAATCACTATGAGTTTTATGTTATTCGTCTTCATCGAGAGATTTGAAAATATGATTTGTAAAATAACTGTTCACACTTATAAAAGGCTGTGTATCTGAACGATTTTATTTGCAGAATTTTAGGGTTTAGTGGAGTTTTAGTTTTAGGCTTCAGTGTTGCATGTAAACACAAACCTTCAACACGGAAAAACTAAAAGACGTGGTTAAACTCATCTGCCTCTAATTGCTTCAGTAAAACTTCATTTTTGAGCTTAAAGTGATGATTCGGAATGCCACTGCAGCTGATAAGGCTTTGTGTTGCATTATTTTTCTAGAGGACTGGTACAACCCAACTAAGAGACTTTATTGATTCAAATTAATTAATCCACTTACAGAGGAAGAGGATTCTGCAGCTCTGGCGTGACTTAAATAGTCCACACAAATTAAACTGCATATTTGTTGCCTTTAATGATATTCCACAAGTAATTGAATCGCAGGAATTTTTTTTCAAAATATGTTACATTAGCATGCAAAAACCTGGTGTTTTAGTAGTGGATAACCCAAATAAATTTGATATTAATTAATTTTTGATACGGTACAAGCCTGTTTAGTGTGACTGTAATTACCATTTCTGCGGTGAAGTAATAGGGACTGGATATTGAAGGGGAAGAGAAGATAAAGCCAATACATATTTATATGTGAGATCTCAGCAAGCAGTGCACATGGAAATAAAAAAAGGGTAAAATAAAGTTAAAATACACACACTTTTCTTCAAACTACACAATAGTTAGCATTAAAACAATCATTCCGTGTATTTATTTATTTATTTATTTTTTGTAGTGGCAGAAAGTTTGTATGATATAGAAGGTCCATATTGCTGCTGTTTCCTTTTTTCCCCTTCCTAATACTTTGTGATAGGCATGCCACAACATTCCTCACTAATCCCAGCAGGAAAAGCATAGATTATACATTCCATGCTTGGGCAGATGCTTTTACATGCACGCAATTAAGAATGCTACTTCTCATGTCAAAACTAAATATGTTAAAATAGTAGACATGTTAGAACAGTTGGTATGACATAATGATTCATTTCTTGTTTACGAAGTGAAGTTGGAGGTATATTTGATTAAGCATGCATAATGGAAATTAATAATTAAGTTTTTGCTGCAAATGCTAAAGAGGGTAGTTGAGTGTTAGTGCTGGTATATGTGTGTAAATGTGTTTCAAGTCTCTAACTTTTGAAATGTGTTCATTCTTATATTACAGCAGCAGTTTTGTCACTCACAGAAACACTTAAATTTCAATGCCCTCAACAAATAATCAATAACATAAAGGTCGTATTATGAAATGTTTACATTTAGATGTTGAATCTCTTCTTTTTAATCTCTGGAAAAGAAATGGATTTTACTGTAGTTCAAAAAAAAATATTTTACTGATAAGAAAAGTCTTATCGCCTTTTGCTCAGTAAGCCACTTCTTGTAGCCATCAACTAGTCTCTTCCATAGTTCAGAGGAAAGTTCGCCCCACTGCTCACCTCACTTTCAGCAGTGAGATGTTTGAAAAATGTCTATCACAAACATCCTGCTTAAAATCACCACGCAGAATGTCAGTGAGATCAGAATGAGGGCTTTGACTCGACCTAGAGCTTCCACTGTTTCCTCGCAGCTTGGCCTATGTTGCATTACTGGTGTCTTTTGGGTCACTGTCATGTTGCAGGATAGAGTTCTGCTTTGGCTTTTTTTGGCTTTTCAGATGGTCTAGTATTTTCTAGAAGCACCCTGTCATACATGGTAGAATTCATGCTGATTTCTATGATGATGAGCTTGATAGGTCAAAGCAAAGAGTCTCCAAACTATGACACTTAAACCTCGATGTGACATAGTTGGTATGATGTTCTTTTCCTGAAATGCTGCATTTGGTCAATGCAATGTCCTCTGTTACAGAGTTCACAAAATTCAGGTTTAGACTCATCGGTCCAAAACCGTGGTCTGTGTCTTTGTTCTCGACGTCCAATTTCAGTCTGGCCTTTGGATTTTTCTTAGAGAGCAAATGCTTCCGTTGTCCATGCCTACCATGAAAGCTGACTCTTTGTAAATCTACAAGCATGTACTTTCATATCAACAGTAGCAAGAGTTTTCTGTATGTCCCTTGTTGACATTTTAAGCATTTTCAAGACTATTTTTGGCATCTTGCAGTTGGCTCTCAAGATCAGCTTACTTGGATGGCGAGACCTGGGTATGTTGGCAGTTTTTGCCCCTCCACTTGTTGACTATTTCCCAGACAGTTGATTGGCTGGTTTTAAGTTGATCTATGACCTCTTAATTCATTACCAGACTCATATACTACATCAATCTTCTTTCTGAAGACTTGAGAATATTCTTTGGATTTTACCATGATGTTCACTCTTGTATAGAAAGTAAGGAGCACCCCAAACTGAATGTGAATGGCCAAGACAAAACCAGGAACAAGAATAACTGAGCCTCTTTAGAGATTATAAAAAGTTTGGATTCTAAGCTTTCTAATGATGTCAAACCAACATATGGAAATCAAAAATAAAATGATAAGTCTATTGAATGATGGCTCTCTGGAAACTAGATTAATGAAACAGCTACTAGATGCAGTTGGCCCGTGTGGCTCATGCTACTGCTCACCGTCTCGTTACCATCATATCACACTCAGCACAGTCGAGCAGTGCAACCTGAGGCCGAGGAGACCTAGATCTGCCTGCCAGTTGCATGAAATGTAACATAATAGTGTTCTGACAACAAAAAAAGTTCTGACACTCACCCCAAGAAAATTGAAAATATTCTTGCAGATCTGAATTCCTCTGATCATATAAATAGTCTTCTTTTCAGTGATATCTTTATGGAGGATGCTCTTATGCTTTGGTGATGTCAGTGAGCCATGTGTTTACTTCAAACTTTTAGAGTGGATAAATTTCAGAATGCTGGTTTGATGTTTCCATCTGGTGATTTTTTAAACAATGGTGTCGAAGCTCCAGTTCTTTTTTATTTCCTAATACGCTTCACTCTCTGACAAATAACAGTGTTATCATCAGTGTTACAGTGCCACCGATTGGCCTGGCATACCTGCTACTTAATTTTCTAAGGTGCTGCATCATGTTGAGTGCACAAACATTTTTTTCTTAGTATTTTACAAAAATATACCGAGGCCATTTCTGTGTGTACAGTTCCTTACTCTGTACACAAACGTAATTAAAATACAAAGCTTATCTTTTAAACCTTTCAAAATGCTATTTAAGGCATAGATGCTCTTTTCATAAGTTCAACTAGAATATTTAGGAATTTTTTTTTTCTGTCAGAAATTAGAAGTCTTATATTTTGCGTTTTTGCTTTGGTGTCTTGTTCCTATTTTTCTAATGATGCATTACAAATGTTCAAGGTTTAAAATAGACACACTTTCTCGAAATTGCTGAATAATGATGTTATTGATCAATGTCACTGGCGTGGTTTCTCATCTGTTCTTAAATATCCTCTGATATTGAGATGCATTGTGTTTTTTTTAATCTTTTAGCCTACTTCATAGTGTCATAAAGGTTATGTATAGGTGGTTTCTTAATTCTTTATGTGTGGAGGTAATCACGCTTGCTAGTGAAATTGAACCAAAATGTCGAGCTAAACACAGTTAATTCAGGGGAGGAAGTTACGGTTAAGGTTGTTTTGGATATATTTTTTTTCTTTATGAGAAAAACATTGATTTTTCATTCACTCTGTATATTTTTAGTTAATTTGCATGTTGATCTGGAGCAATGAACTAAGGCAAAAAATGTTTAACAAGGGAAAGATTTTTTTCTCAGCAGCACTGCTTTTTCATTATGCCGTATATATTTTTTATTTTTTATTTTTTTTAGCAAAAACATAAGATAGTAATGACATCACAGGAGAAGCAACAAGAGCATCTCTCCACTCAAAGATCAACTACCCTGTCTATCCTTTTCGCCTTTTAAAAGGAAGACTAATGAAAGACAACTTTTTTCGGCTCCCTAGAGAGTGAAAGAACATTTTTCAGATTGAAAACTTCCTGGTGATGTCTTGCTTGGCTTGTGAAACGTTATAATTACTGCTGGGGGTCTCCTCCTGCTCTGTTTGCAGGGGGGCTGAGCAGCGTTTGCCTGCGCTCCAGGGTTCTCCCCCAGTTCAGCACACTTGGGCCCATCTAATTAGAGTCTCTGCCACATCTCCTCACTGCTGTTTCCACGCACAGCTGGGGACAACCCCCAAATCAAGCTGCGGTGCACAAACACTCACCAACCCATATTCTGTGAGCAACAACAGGCAAGCGCTGTCGCTACAATCTGAACATTAGCTCCTCCACTCTCTTTCTTATCCATCCCCTACCACTTTCTGTTCTTTAACACCACCTCCGTTCTCTCTTCGCCATCCGTCTTCTATGCTCTGCTTTGTTCTCCCTGTTCTCCTCACCAAGCTCAGGCACAACATCTACAAAGAGCCCCACATAGGAAGATGAGAGGGAGCGGAGTGAAGAGGGTTCAGATGTTGCACAGGGCTTGTGTGTTCGCATGTGCGCTTGTGTTTCTGTGTTTGTGAAACTCTGAAAAGTGTGAGGCGGCAGGAGATCGCCAGGGTAGTGAGAGTCGGTAGTACACCCAGAGGCGCATGGAAAGAACAGAGAGAACACTTGCCCCCCCATCAAGAGCAGTTGTTCAAACCCCCGAGGCAAGGTGATGCAGGAATGGGGGAAGCAACAAAGGGCAAAGAAGGTGGCAGGAAAAGCTGCACTCCTTTGCTTTTCTGTTTCACCTGTTTCACCCTCACAGTCTCTTCAAACTCTCCCCCAACAATTTCTTTATACCCAGTGGGGTCACGAAGACTGGTGGAGAGGATTTTTTTTCTTTCTTTTTTTTATTATTATTATTATTATTATTTTCTGCACATCCTCGTCTCAGATAAAGTTTCGAAAACAGTTCTTTCAACTCTCTGAAATACTTGCAAATATAACATGTTAGGCATCGGTCTCAAAATATCTCACATTTTCTAGTTAGATAGATAGATAGATAGATAGATAGATAGATAGATAGATAGATAGATAGATAGATAGATAGATAGATAGATAGAT
>CAEFZY010073009.1:0-20615 GCA_903066815.1 Brachyrhaphis roseni | reverse complement strand
TATAAAAGTAGAAACATATTATGTTTGCACTACTGGTCACAATCTGTTCTTCATTTGGTACAAAAACAAAATGAGACATGATGGCCCAGCATATTGCCCGACAGTCCCGGGCGATTTATTGTTTGTCTTGATGAATTTTAAAGCCTGCCATTATCACTGTTTACATTTTCTTTTTCTCAATAAAATATCATTATTGATTTATTGCCCAAATGTTTCTCGTATTATTCAGTTTGACCTACAGTACACCTCATCACTTGGGAGTTGAGTGTCTGCATGTAATGTCCATTTTCTAAGCATAATCAATAACATCTTTTCTTTATTGAATATAGAAGAAAAACATCTGGAGTTTTAGAAGCATAAGTGTGAAAAGTAAATAAGTTGGAGACTAGTTGGATTTTAACAAACGGTAGGGGGCGCGCTTCTCTTTTACTGAACCCTAAACGCTCAGAAAAACGGTCCAAGATGAAGTATTTGTTCAAGATAAGTACTGCCTGTTTCTGTCATTATTTATACAAGAGTCTTATGCAAGGCAAGACGTTGGTGATGAATCATTCTGTTCCAGTGAATATGAATAACGTCTAAAGACAGCTCAAATAAAAATAAATTATTTGACAAAAATATTACTTAAGTCCAAGAATCGCGCTCTTTCAGCGAGTTAAAGTAAAAGCGGAAGTAGCGAGCAGCGGTAATCTTGCTTCAGGTGGCTGCTTGGTGCAGTAGCCCCTGCTCTCTTCCTGACTCGGTGAAGCTGACAGCCGCCGTCGTGCAGGACCAGAGAGCGTTTGGGGGTTGGAGTCATGTCGGCAGCTGCTCAGGGGACCAGCAAAGCGGCCCACGGCGATGTGGCCCCGAAAAAGAAGAAAGGACCGGGCGCCCTGGCCACGGCCTACCTGGTTATTTACAATGTTGTTATGACAGCCGGGTAGGTAGCGTGGTTCCTCGTGCTAACCTTCCGCCGTCGTGGAGCGTGCGTTTGCAAATCAGGACTTGTCATAAGATAACGTTTCACCGTGTGCACTCTGCTAATTTAGAGCTGTTGTTTTAAATACTGGTTATGGTTTAAAATCGCAAACCGTATGACGCTCCATAAATGTACTTTTGTTTTTTTTAGAAAATAATTTTTTGCACGGCTTCCGACAGCTTACAGCGATTAACATAAGACGAGCAACAGACTGACAAGCAGTCGAGTGTGAGGGAAAAGTCTCCACTGGGTTCCATGTTATAATATGCAGACAGATGGTCCATTGTTTGCTCATTGTGCCTTATGCACAACACTGTCTTTAGAGTCAGATGTGCATTGAGTGATTTAGAAGATTAAATCTACTTCTTTTTTTTAAAAAATAATGAATGTTGAAGATTAATTGGCACAAGCAATCAAGGTTTTCCCTGATGAGCTCCGAGTCTTTGAGGTTGTAAGGCCTCTTTTCCATCACTCTAATCTTTGTTCTGTCATATTTCTTTACACATATTTAAAGTTAAATCTGTTTCTACATGCAGAAAACTTGCTAAGTCCGGTGGCTGGACGCCAGGGCAGTCATTCATCCAGCGGCCCGTTGTGTTTTTGAGTTAAAATTTTTTTAAAGTTGACAGGAAGTTTGAAAATATCACTTGATAATTAAAGGATTGAAAAATTGATACCTGAACACCAACTCTTAAAAATCTTAAAAATGCAAACATTTTAAAAAGACTTAAATAAACAATGCTTAGCCTGGTGGGGGCACAAGTAAGACCTGGTGGCCCTCCAGGCTTATAATACACTGGGTTGAAACCCTGACATACATAAGTTTAACTCTTACATATTTTTCTTTAACTGAGCTGAATTTGAAGCATAGTGGATGTTGGACTGTTTGCGGTGCTTGATGAGGCCACAGCAGCCAACCAATCAGATACTTGTCTGTTTGAAGGTCAGCCTCTTTAACTGCACACTTTACAGACGAGTTAGAAACAAGCATAGGCAAATATAATTTGACTTCTCATTTGACAGAGAATTTAAAGGGAATGTAATCAGCAACAGAAATAAAATACAGCAGCCTTCAGTTTGGATAGTGAGGCTTGTAAACAGTACAGCACATTGCTTCCTAAATAGTCCAGTCTATTATTTCATGACCTCAGACCAGCAGCACGAGCTAATAAATCCCTCTACGTGTCCTTTTATTACTCAGATTTTTTTAAACTGTTGCACAATGACGTAGTGGGCGTTGTTTTCTCACTGCTCCAACTGGTTCAGTCACATTTACCCCATTCAGTACTGGTGCACTGCTATACAGTGCCTGCTTTTGTAGTGGGGAGAAAATGTTGAAATTTCAGACTTGCAAATTCTTGAAATTACTTTAACTGGTAGAAGATACTTTCCATGAGTATTTTGTACCGACACTCATCAAAAGTCTAAATTTGATTACGTGTGTGCCAAACACACACTGTGAAAGAGTAATTATTTAGTAATTATCTCTTTTTGCCTGCCTCTGTGTTCAGAAAGATCTGATAATCTCATTGATACAGTGGTGAGAAAAAGTGTTTGCCCCCTTCCTGGTCGGCTTGATGAGACTTTCTGCACATCAAACCGATTTAAATATTAGTCAAAGGCAACAAACAAAGGTAAATAAAATGGAGTTTTTAAATGAAGGTGTTTATTGTTAAGGGAGAAAAAAAGAATCCAGTCAAAGTCTTGCCACAGCTTCCCAATACGATTCATGTTAGGACCTAAAAACAACAACTTGTTTTATGTCTTTTTTTAGGCAATTGTATGTCTGTGAGCGCCACAAACACAAATATTGTTCTTGAAAAACATTCTCATTTGAAATAGGCTTCTTCAGGAAGCCAATTACTCAAAAAAGTGTGATTTATATCACTAAACAGCATCGCATTTAATCGTATCATCGAATTTACCGATATTGATGGATGATCTCTTGGAAAAAACAACGAAGAAAGTTGCAAAAATAATATTTCCGATTATATCAGTTTAACCTTCCCGCGGGGGAAGGTCACCCATGCATTACTCTATGCTTTATTCATTTAAAATCAAACATATTTTATTCTAGTTCTTGCTAATATGACTTTAAGCCACTCAAACTGTGTTACTGAAAATGCCAGCTGTAGCTTTTTAGAACCTTGGTATTATTTGACACCTGTGAATGCTCCAAGCCTCATCAAAACCTGCTTAATTCTACATCTAAAGACATGTTTGCATTGTAGTTCTTCAAACTTGAACCTCAAACTGGATTGTTCTTTGCACTGAACTTCCTTCAATTGGACACTAGTCATCCGCTAACCTGATAGGATCATCATTTATTAAAGAAGTTAAGTTTTTGGAGTGTAACTCTGTCCTCCTTTGTGCTTCCAGGTGGCTGGTGATCGCGGTGGGTCTGGTTCGAGCTTACCTGGCCAGGGGAAGCTACCACGGCCTTTATTACTCTATAGAGAAGCCGCTGAAGTTCTTTCAGACAGGAGCTCTTCTGGAGGTTAGATAAACACAAAAACCGAGACAGTTTAGACTTTTCATACGAGGCAAGATGTACCAGGGCTGTGTCGGTGCACTGTTTCTGAGTTATAAATGTTTTTTTTTTAATGGAGCATTTGTTTATTTCTTTGAGTCAATCTGTTTCTGGAGTTGAAAAAAGCCATTAGGTCAGTAAAGGTGTGCCCAGTCCAAGCCTTGTTTTCTGTTATCTTTAGATTGTTTGGTATGTCCTGTGGTAAATATCAGACTGATAACCCAGCATGCTTCACAACCCCGAGCTAAAGGCACACAGCCAAACATGCACGCTAGAAAATTTTAGCAGACAAGGTTCTGTAGCGCTGTGTGCCACATGGTTGGAAATAATTACCATTGAGCCTTGTGCTTTACCTCAAGAAGCCCACTGAGTAATTCTCTCTTTTTATTTCCTAGATCCTGCACTGTGCTGTAGGTGAGTGTCTGTCCAAATCTTCATTATACTAATTCTACACTGTCTCCCTTTGAGTATGGATAAACAGTTTCTGTACACAAGGCCATTTTTGGGATTGAATTTCTTTCAGTCAGATCAGAGTTGTTTGAACTAAGGTTTTTCAACATCTAATAATTGGCCTCTTTGTAAATATGAAATGTATTTGTCCAACTTGGGGGCGGGACATCAGATGATAGGCTCCTGAAAATGCCATAAAAGTCCTGCTGAGACCCAGTTTCTGTTGCAGTGGAGCATAAAGCAGTTAAAGTTTGCTCTTGATCCTAATTTCAGGAATCGTGCCGTCCTCTGTGGTCCTGACGGGGTTCCAGGTCATGTCTCGGGTCTTTCTCACTTGGGCCGTCACTCACAGTGTCAGAGAGGTAAATTGACGTCATTTACATCTATAACCCAGTAAGCTAAATCAACTTGTCATTATTCAAATTGTATTTTACATGTCTTTAAACACTGATGTTCAAAAGTGATCAGATGATGTACTTTTTGCCCTGTTCATAGATCGGAGGAAAGTACGTGTGTGAGTAAAAATAGAGGGTTTTGCTGGAAGACTTAAGGAATGAATCTATTAGATATCCGGAATAATTTATGTTGTGTAACTCCTGTCTTTTATTCTCTAAGTGTGGCTGTTGTACTGACATTTTTCTTGAGCTCTTACTTTTCTCTCTTGTGTAAGTGCCTGTGAGAATATTCATAGTGTCATTGAGACAAAGTGTGGCTATCTATCTAACATTATATTTGCTTCGGTTGTAACTTAATATCCAAAGAAAGTGTCGACAAGCCTGCAGTGTGATCTGATCCTAAAGCATCCGAAACAAACGGCATGGTCCTTGGTTGACAACGTTTAGAAGATTTTCACGGCAGACCAAAGCATGACGCAAGCCCCTCTGTTACCTTGTCCTCCATCCATCGTCCTTTGCATGTGTGTGTAGGTGCAAAGTGAGGACAGTGTGCTGCTGTTCGTCACAGCCTGGACCGTCACAGAGATCATCCGCTACTCTTTCTACACCTTCAGCCTCCTTAATCATCTGCCGTATCTCATCAAGTGGGCAAGGTAAAGCATTTCTCTGCTAATCGGTTCAGGGTTTCCCCTCCAGAAAACCTGCTAAACCCGGTGGTAGGGGTGCTAGGGCTAGGATTAAAGGCTAGGATTAAAAAATTTGGAGGTACATGAGCAAGTACCATAATTTGGAAATAATAATGTGTCAGGCCAAGGTGTAGGAATGGCACAATTGGTGCGCATCCTCTTGCATCCAACTCAGTGTGTCAACTACAAACCTAGCTTAAGCTGTCTTTACTATCACTAGCTGTGTTTCCATTACAAATGTGCAAAACTTTGTCAATATTTTGTGAGACAAAACACAGTTTCGCAATTGCCGTGTTGCCATTAAACAAGAAACGCAATTGAAATGAGTTTGTTCACGCGATAAGTTATTAAAAAACATCGTCCCAACACTTCCTGTTGTTGTTTTCTTGTCTTAACATCTGGTTGTTGATCACGTGTTTTGTGTGATGCAACAAGTGTTTCCATTGCAGTTTTGCAAAAAATCCCCACCTCATCCAAGCACCAAAACGTTTTATTACAAAACCAGAATTTTTTTCTAAAATTGACATGTTTCCATTAAATAAATGTATTTTCAAAATGGCAAATTGCTCAGATATATGATCAATGGAAACACAGCTATTGTTACAGGTGCATCAGAAAATAATCAAACAATGCTCAGTCTGGTGGGGGAGCGAGTAAAGCCTAGTGGCCCGCCAGTCTTTGTGCTTCCAGATTGAGGTTGTGTGGGAAACACAACCTCATTTTTTATTTTATTTCTCATTTGCTTACATTATAATCGGATACAACCAATTGCCTTTTAAAAAGACATCTTCCTCGAGGTGTATGAACAGTTTCGTAAAGCCCTGTATAATGCTAAGTTCTATTAATAGCTTTACAATGTGTTTTTCGTGCACCTATCTGTACACCCACTCATGTAGTGCTTCCTGTTATATATTTGCACAGTTTATCTAAGCAGCGTTTTAGTGGCACAGGACATTGAGCACATAAGGAGCAGTGGGGCGATTCATTGTCCTGCTCAGTGTGCTTTGACACCTAGATATGAGCCTCAGCTGCACCAGTGAGACACAGAAGACACCAGTGATGGACTGGTCAGTGAGAATCCAGTGCAGTCAACTCTCAGTCTGCATTAGGCAAGGAGATTTAGTTGAAACTTCACTTTGATGCTATAAAATTTAAGACCAATGTGTAAAGAAAGAAAAATAACATCTCCATAGCTATTAAAAGACTAGAGGAGCTTTGCTGTATTTATAGATATTGTTACTCACAGAAATCCACATTAATCTCTGAAAGTACGCTTGGTTACAATAAATGTTCTCACTGTTTGAAAAGCATGAGAAATATACCACAGTTGGATGGTGCCACTGTACTAACATTTTAAACAAAAATATGTATCATGATCTAATTGCTATCACTGCTACGGTAGATTAAGACGGTTATAACGCAAATGATTTGATTTGTGATTAGAACCACGCAATTACATATTTAGTATAGTAAATCTTTTTGTCCTTTTTGGTGTCATAATTCAGTTTAATTCAAAATTAGTCCAGCACTGACGCATCTCTGATACGTCTTAATTCTATTCATCATCAGATGACTACATAACCAAACAAATTCAATTTAGTTTTTATTTAGCGCCACTTCACAACAAGTGTCAGATTGAGACAAAAAAAAAAGCCTCTAAAATCTACTGTGGTAAAGTATTAAGGTTCCCCTCAGTCCTTTGTTATTAAAAAACCGAACATTGAAATTGTTGACCTTCAGAAAGCCAGAAGAGATATTGTTCAAGATCACTGTAACGAATGATGGGATTGTTTGCCCCTGAGTCATAATTGTATGAAAAGAGGGGCTTCAAGGTTTCCGCTGAGGATTGTAGTTGCAAGTAGACTTCATTCAGAGCTTTAAGATTCCTAAATTTTATTTATAATGTGAAACGTTTTAGTACCAGTGTTTGTGAAACAGTCCAGCAAGACATTCATGGAAGAATACTCAGATAGTTTGACTCAAATCATACAGTTCTAAAGGAAATCCACCCAAAACGCAAGGAAAATGTGTGCAGATTTGAAGTCGGCTTGAAAAAACCACATTTGGCTTGGGCCAACTTTCTCTCCCATCGCTCCAGCTGAACGAGGAACCTTAACTTTCCCAAATAGCCGACTTTAGTGCTAGCTGGGAGTCCTCTCTGTTTTTGTTTTGGTGTCCTTAACGCCGTGCAGCCTTGCACATTTAGTTCTACCGACAAACGACTCTATATGTGTTTAGATTTAAAGCAACGGCGCATCCTCTGAAACAGCTGCTCTGAAAAAATTTTTTAGTATGACGATTCGGATTGATGCTAGGAAGCTTTGGGGCTTCCCATGGCTAGTTTTTGGTGTGCAGTATTGTAAATTATAAGGATTGTTTTCCCTGCTCAGAGTTGGAGGACAAAGCCAGCAGACTCTGTGGCTGTGATCATGTGGATGTTTTGTCTAGATCTCTTACTACCCCAATTACCCTCTTGTTATGTGTGACCGCTGTAATAGTGAGGCAGTAGCACTTATTTTAACTTTTTGGTCTGTTCAGATTTTCCACCGTTACTTTATTTTGCAAAGACGCTGGTCAAAACTTTCAGTCCGTAGATGTGCAAAAATGGTAGAGTGATGCCTCAAAATAGAGCTTTACAAAGTATTGCCTCAGAAAGGATGAGTACACATGAATGCTAGGATCCAATTTCTTTAAAAAAAAAAAAAAGGAGTACTGTTTTCTTCCCACTTCAAACAACTTTGTGTTGGTCTGTAAAATAAAACATCAACAAAAAAATACATAAAAGTTTTAAAAAGAAACAAAATAAAATCTACACAGTAACAATGGCGTCTATCAATGCCGTCCTTGTTATTGAAAATTCTTCAGCAACACTCTATATATCACCGTAGAGCAGCAGTACACGGTAGCATCCATGTGAAGCAAATTGTCAAACACAAACCCTCGTATGTGTTTCCACAATGAAAATGGACGTCTCTATCTGGCCAACAGGATTTTTCTGCGTCTACAACCAAGGCAACAGTTGTTAAGTGCCTCCCTCCCTGCGGTCTTTGTTGCTAGGTAGCAAATGAGGCCGCTGCTATATTGGTATTCGAGTTTCAGTTTGAATCGCCCCCTAAGAGACAGAAAATTGGTTGCGCATCTGTGAAACATTCAGCATCAAAAGTGGACAGTTTTGGGGTTTGAGGTGCTGGATTAAAGGGGAGGATGCTGAAGTTTTTCTTTTTGATGGTTTTTTTTCTCTCTCTCTCTCTCTGTAGAAAAAAGAGCACAGCATACCGCTCATAATTAATTACACATGTGCACTAGTTTTTCTTCACATGGTGTGAAAATTAACTTATCACTGGATTTTTTTTAATATTAATAAAAACCTTAAAGCTTCCAGAAGCAGCTTTGCATCTCTAGGTTTTTTTTAATCTACTTATTAGTGTTACTTAATTACTATGAGGTAATAATATGCATCATTAAAGTTGGTTTGTTCTTGCTTCATTCTCCTGTATTAGCTCTAAACCACATTTTTTATCACCAATTTAAATGTTCGTTTGTGTTCCTTTTGGTTGACCTTAAGTCATTTTTAGAGAATTGAATCCAAAGCACACATTCGTTTTTTTATTTTTATCTCACCAGATAAAACAATCTGGTATTTCTAGCCTTAGCTGCAAGTTTTGAAAACACTTTTTTATTTATTTTTTTGTTCAAACCTACAACGGCGCTTCTCTCCTGCAGCGTAGTGATGCCGCCCACCTCTCACTCCCTTGTTGCAGGAGCAGTCAATAATAAAGTGTTAAGATGGATTATTTATTTCCCCCGTGCCTTTTTCTGTCTGGAATCTCTTCCTGCAGGTACACCTTTTTCATCGTTCTGTATCCGATGGGAGTGAGCGGAGAACTGCTGACCATCTATGCAGCTCTGCCGTACGTGCAGAAGACGGGCCTGTACTCCGTCACCCTCCCCAACAAGTACAACTTCTCCTTCGACTACTACACCTTCCTCATCCTCGTCATGATGTCCTACATTCCCCGTGAGTAAACGAGCACAATTTGGGTTTTTTTGGGGGGGTTTTACCGTTTCATCACAGCATAAATACGTTTCGTGTTCCCAAGTTCTAAACACATAGGGGGAAAAAAAAAATAGGATGAACGTATTTTTCGGTTTTCAAAGCGTCAAGCCTTTTGAGTTCTTCCTACCGAGATAAAGTGATGATTTGGAGAACAAAGATGTAGCGAATGCCTAAATAGCTGCTGCAATGGGAAATTTATATGTAAATCTGATGAATACCAATTACAAAACAGGTTGCTTTTTTGGGAGTTTCGAAAAGTTGTCAATTTATGTGGAGTGGGTTTACCATCAGATTCTAATTGATTGGTAGCTGGAGAGTTCAGTACCTCAAGCAAGTGGCTTTCAAACCTCATTTAACTAGAAAAATCACATTTTTAAACAATATCAGAAACAACTTAGAATTAAAAAAAACATTCTAGATCAGGTATCGGTGACAATGTCCCCCTATCCCTAAGGGCAGATCTTTTCAGTCTAATTCTATGCTTTGTGCTCTGTGTGATGACGTGCTTAATTATTTATTTTACATTATATTTAGAATTTCTAATTGCACTTTCTGACCAATTTGAAAGGGTTGTTGCAGTTTGAGCAGGGTAGTCAGCCTATTGTTATCAGGTTTTTTATTATTTATTTTACATTGGCTGTTATACTGTGTTGTTTTTTTACATGCCTGACCAAAAAAATGTGTAATTTAGTACATTTATGTTTTAAAAAAAGAAATGCTTTGAGTCTGTTCAGCGCTGTTTTTATGTATCGGATGATATCAGTCAATAGATGCCTGTATCGGTACCGGGAGTGAAAAAAGTGGATCGTTGCATCCCTATGAGAAACACTCACACACCAGTACTACGTCTTTCTCTGAACATGGTTGACTCTATGAAATGTATTACTTAGTTTTATTGCAGGAGCACTTTACATATAAATCACTAGATCCATTTTGTTTCTGAAATTTTAACTGAAAGTTGTTTAAGTTTTGCATTAGTCCCTGACTCCAAGTTGTGATTTCAGACTCACTGTTCCAAATTTTTAATTCTTTGCTGGTTCAATTTCAAAGTATAAACACAAAAATGCTGTTGCCTGAAAAAAAAAGTATGGATGAATAAACATACTGAGTTGAATACCACTGTCAAATTGATGGGGGATAAAGTCTAAAAATACACATTTTTAGACCTGACAGATATTTTGTTCTATGAACAAAGCAGGAAGTAGCAGGAAGTAGGGTTGAGTGTCACAATTAGAAAATGTTTACACTCCTAAAGCAGAGGGACTATGAGATGGGACACATTTCCCAGAATGCAGTGTTGTGCTTTTGCTCAGTTTAAAATCAAAACAAAAGAAACTTTTTTTTTTTGGGACAAAATGATTATTGGTATTAATGATTGCCATGGTAGCAGTAAAAGCTGTAGTGTTTCCTGAGCAGGTCTGAAAGTATATTGTGGCACGCTGTGTGTTGCCTGGGAGAACTGTTTGTGTAGGGAGCCCAGTTTAGACATTTAGAGCTGTAATCACCATAAATGCCAAGGTTTCCTGGCAGAATAATAAACGGCCATAGTTTTTTCTTTTAGAATTAAATATAGTGCTGAGGCTTCAAGTTAAGGGATCTTCAAATAAACCTCATTCGCTTGTGTTTTCTATTTCAGTTATATTATGTTCAAATTAGTTTTTCTGGAAAATTATACTGCTATTAAATATTCATTCAAATGTAATTAAAGGGGATGTGTTAATCGCATGATAAATTAAAGCCAGGTCAATAATTTCCACTCGCAGGATTCATCTTTTTCCTTTCTCTCTACCAAAAACTTAACGACAAAAATCTCCAGCCTGGTGCTTTTGTCTCAACTGGCCCTTTTTTTGAAGGACAATTTTGCTTACAGAAAATTCATAGTTTGTTGTTTTTCTGATCTTTTGTTTATTCAGATTGGATATTTAAAATGTCTTCTGATTCGCGTGTTAAATGTTCATTAGAATTTAAAGTATATTGAGAATGTGTTTTTGCATTGATATGCCATTATCATTACATCACTTGAAAACGGTTTCAAAGCAATGTTACCGTTTATCGTGATAGCTTCTGAGACAATTTATCGTCCAGTGTCGTTATCGGCAGGCCTCGTGATAATCACAACTCTGTCGGATAACTGGTGACCTTTTTATTTTCCAAATCTCCCCAGTTCAAGAAGTTAGCCTTCTCTTCAAATTCACTCATTTTCCGTGCGTTCTCCATAACGACGCCTCTCCCCTCAGTCTTTCCCCAGCTGTACTTCCACATGATGCGGCAGAGGAAGAAGGTGCTGGGCCACACAGACGACTACAGCAAAGTGGAGTGAGCTGTGCAGCGCTCGGATCGGCTCACATGAGAGGAAAGCAACCAAAACATCCCATAAAGAACAAATCAGTGTTTTTAGTTTTCAAACTGCCAAAACTGACCTGCCCCTCTGCCCCGTAGATCATCCTATCAACCACCCACACCATTTTAATCATCTAAATTTTTACAGCAATGTAAGTGAGTCATACAGACATTCTGGATAAACCTTTGTTTGTTTTTTTTTGTTTTGCATATTTGTGAACAAATTGTGATTACATTGAAGTTTAAAGAAATGATGAGCTGCTCTGTGAGCATTGAACAGAGCTAATATGAACAGAATGATACACTAATCGACCTTTGACCTCCTAATAAACGACACTGAAGTGGAGAGTTGATTCGGATTCTCACCTCCCACTGACGTTTATTTATTCATTTATTTTCTTTGATCGCCTTCTGGTTTGCTTTAGGCTACTGTAATGTAGAAAGAATAAGTTGGAGCTTGGCCCTGAAAGTTGGTGTCTGCAGGTTTTGCGTTCTTTGTACAAATTGATTTGATGATTTCCATTTTGTGTAATTTATTAAAAAGTTTGGCTACATTCCACATTTAGCTCAATAAACCTTTTGTTCCATCCCATGCCTGCATGCTTGATTTTTTTTTCTTTCTTTTTTTGCTTTATTATTATTATTATTATTATTTTAACTTTGTGGCTGTTTTGTGTTTGTTTGGCTTACGTTAGAGTACAGTGTCTTGCTCAGGTACAAGCTTTGTGCCAAGGAGAAATTTTTTCTACTCATTTTGGGAGGATTTCATGTGATGGATCACCACATGACTGGTCATAATTGTGATGCAGAAGTAATGTATGTATTTGTTTATTTTTTTAATTGTGCAATGTATATTTTGCAGAACCACATCCTCCCACAATTATTAACCAAAACTTTTTAGAGTTGTCTCCACTTGTTAAGATGAATTTGCCTCTTCGTCTTAACAAATTGACACCAGGTAAGCCAGATTGGATAGATCGCATCTGTGAACATCAATTCTTAGGTTTTGCCTTAGAATTTCAATTTGATTTTGGATCTGGTGTGTTCTGACTCATTAACAGACACGTTGATCTAAACCTTTGTCGTATGTTCATAGTGAACGTCCACTCCAATCCCCCTGTCTAGCAGCTTCTCTCTGTTTGGCTCCATCCAGCTTCACTGTCCCTGTTAAAAATGGCGTTCCATGTGCATACGGCTTTATCGCATTATCTGAAAAGGCTCAAGGGGCTTGAATACTTCTGCGATGCTCTTTCTGCCATGAATGGTGTCTTGCATGATCTGATTGTTTCTTCGGTTTATGTTCAAATACCTTGTGTTACTGGATGCATCCATCTTTGTTTCCATGTTTCTCTTCTGTTCAAAGTGATATTTTTGACTGAACTTCTGCTTTCTTGGGTTTTCACCATATTATTTCCTTTTACTGAAGAAGAAGAAGAAGAAGAAGAAGTGGTGGTACAGTTTGGCATAAGAACAACTGATAGCACAACATGCTGTAGCAAAAAGTGTTTTAAAATTAGATGAGCTTTGATTATGTAAGACAATTGTAGCCTAAATAAGTGTTGGATGTTTAAATTTGTTGACCTCTATTTAAAAAAAAAAAGATGACAGAATTGCTTTGCTTCAAATGTGTGGTTAAATATTGAGGTGTGTGAGCTGAAGTAATATTCTCAAGTGAAGAGCTTGTGCTTGTGGGTAATTTATGTCTGGAGTTGACTTTTGAGTTTTGATCTTTCTCTTTTCTGTGAGCTGAAACTGTCACACTTAATGAGCTACCAAAACCTTTCTGCTATATTTTGTTTTATTTTTATAAGACTAAGGGACACACCTCTGACACTTATTCTGATATCTAGCCACGTATATGTCTGGAAGTTGGAGTAGGACATCTGAAAGTTAAAGTTTTAGGTTCCTCAAAGACAACGTCCACAAAATGGTTTACAACTGTTTTTTTTTTTTCTTTTTTAAATATAATTAAAACATCATTTATCAGTGGTGTCACTCTACTGACCACGCTGTTTGTAGCGTCTATGTTTTCACCTCTGAGAAGGAAGCTGCCGGAAACACTGCACTATGTGGATTTTAATGTCAAGTAGCCAATCGTGTGCGAAATGCAGGAATCTCAGAGCTGTTCCTGCGAAAGCAAATGTTTACTCCATGTGGGTAAACTGAGAAGCGACGGTGTCTTCAAAAAGTATTCTTGACCTTTTTTGTTTTAGTCACAACCACAAACATCTATTGATTTTTTTATGTGACAAAACAACACAAAGTGGTGCATAATATCAAGGTGGGAAGAAAATATCAATGCTTTTAAATAAGGGGAAAAAAAGATGTGAGAAATGTAATCTGCTAGATTTTACATAGACCAGTGGTAAAAGGGGCTGAATACACTTTTTTCAGATTTTTTTTTTTTTTGCTGAATACTTTTTTGAAAATTGCCTTTCTTCTACTTCACAAAATACATTTCAGATTTGATACAGTAGCAGTAACTGGGTGGGAATACTTTTACAAGGCACTGACTGCTTCCCTTTACTGAGGAATCCGTTAATGTTTTCCGAGCAAAGTCGAGATCTAGCTTTATTTCATTTTCCTTAATGCTGATCTCTCTCTCTCTCTAGAACAGCGGTGTCAAACTTATTTTTGTTTGGGCCAAGTAAAGGTCATGAATGCTCTTAAAGGGCCGGTTGTGCCAGAATGTATTGATAAAACCTGACCACAAACTGTTGATCAGGTTTTTATCAATAAATTCTTCAAATCAAACGATATTACTGAACATTGTTTCAGTACCTCCAGGATTTTGTGATTTTTTCAGTAAAAACCACAGTGTTTGTGGTACTAATTTGGAAATATTTGTGATATTTACGCTTATTTATGACGGTAAATGCGACTTTTTATTACCCGCTGTGTAGATCATGGACTATAATCTGACATTAATTAGAACTGAGGCAGCTGTTTAGTTCAAGTAAGAAAGTTTGACAATTTTTGTGAAAAATCTGCAATAAACTCCCAATTATTAGCGCAAAAACGTGCAGGGATTTGTTGACTTTGCCTGAATTTCCACGACAATTTGCAAGAAACTGGAGGGACTGACTGATATAATTTGGAAGTAAACATATAAAAACTGCATTGATTTGATTGAAAACATAACTTTTAAGCCCACTTGGTGTTTAGTCTGCAATCTAGAGGGCCACTTAAAAGCTATGGCGGGCCAGATTTGGCCCACTGGCCTCGAGTTTGACACCTGTGCTCTAGAAAAACAACGTTTCCTGTATTGCATTCAGATCTCCTTTGCGGTCGTGTCGAATCAATTAGCTGTTGTTTCCATTCTCCTTCATCGACGGTTGAGCATGATTTGCCTCATTTGTTGGAAATACTTGGCACAACACATCTGAAAACTGCATGGAAGCGGTGATGTAGACGCTTCGAATGATGACTTGTCTCACAACCCAAGTGGAAACAAACAGAAAAAAATGGGGAGAAAGAAAAAAAAAACTTAAGCATGGTATTTTTCTTTACATCTGGTTCTGTTGAATAAAAGTTTTGATACCAAACTTCTGCAGGACGTCAGCAATCTGACGAGTATGATCACTGAGTATACATATATATATATATTTACAATAAACCTAAAACATGGTAAAGCACATTCGCTGTTGTGTTTGTGTTGCTGTCATTAAAATTGATAATTGCTGTTGTAATACCACTCATTATCTACGCAGAGAGACTGGCTGTTTTGTGTGTTTTGACTTAATGTCCCTGTGAGTCACTTTAACAGCATGTAGGAGGAAACATTGGATGTCACATGAGCAGCAAAGAGTCTTTAAATCCATCAACTAACCAGGCTGCTATTCATGAACATGAAATGCAGCTGTGTGAAAATTAGAAGAGTGGAAAGCCACAGTGATGGTCCACTCTTTCTTTTTGTGTCCTGAAGTCTGGAGTATACATGCAAGTCCAAAGAGGACAAAGTCTTTGTGTTTGAATCGTCATGGGGATACGATAGAGAACCCAAGTCTATGGTTTAATGCATTGGTTTATACACTGCGTACCCTGCAATTAATTCAGGCGTTCCACTCACTTCCAGGTGAGCGGATGTAGCAATGCAGACTGATTCTACAAAACATTTTACTTTGAAAGACTGAGTTACTCTTGGGACCTCACTGAATACCAATGTTGCTACGCCAAAAGAATAAAACAACGGAGAGCATCATCTCGAAAGTGGCAGACTGACGTGAAAAAAATCGTAAAGCCAGGCCGAAGTTTCCTGAGGCCTACAGTTCAGAGATGGCCAATGTGGACTTACAATTTTATCACTGTATTTTGTTTATTATGTCTTTTTTGTTGTTGTTGTTAGGGAAGTGTATGTGTGCGAATGCATGGCACAGCAATCAGTGAAAACGTTCCTATTTCATATTGGCTTGTTTGCTTCTTAAAGAAGTGTGACTTAGAAACTGTAAAAATGACCTGCAATTTAAACTTACATTTCAAATGTACTGATATTTGTGGAACAAGCAGTGGAGAAGCTAGTAAAAATAGCACTTCTGATGTCAGACTTGTTTTTCGTTTTCTTATTAGTAAAGACAGTTAATCAAAAATTCTTAACACGATTAGAAATGCTCTCAATAAATTCTAAACGATAAACTAAATGCCCTGCTGTGGTCCGCAGAGAATAACATTCTGCAGAGACAAAAGCTTCTAAACCTCCTTTGGCCAATAGACTTGTCCAAGGATTTTTAAGGAGATTCAGTGGAATGGATTTCCATGATGAAGCTGCTGCTGCTTCAAAGCCTTCTTCACCAAGTGCGGTTCAAACTGTCGGCTATTTGACCATTGTCAGAAGAAAATCATTGGGTTTTCCTGCATTATCTCAACTTTTGGTGCAGAGGGGATTATTGTGTTTGCTCAGGAGTTGCAGTTGAAGAGTTTGTCAACTGTTGAAGGCTTTTCAGTTTCATGAGTGAAAGAAAAAGAAAAAAGCTGGACATGCCTGTCCTTTATGACTATTTGCATAAATCCTTTTATTAATCATATCCCTGTTATTTTAGTATCTGTAAGTGCTGTGGATGAGTGTGATTAGCTCTGATGAAGAAGAAAAATCCTGTTTTTTTTTTTTTGTTTTTCTTTAGATTATCTTCTTTAACGCCTAAACGTTTCCACATTTTGTCATGATTCCAGCACAAAAAGCAGGCTTTTATCTTTAGATTTCATGCGGTAGGCCAACATGAACTAGAGCATAATTGTTTAGTGGAGGTTAAAAAAAAATGATTCATGGTTTTCAATTTTCTTCTCAGTAAAAATCTGGAAAGTGATACTGATGCTCCTAAATAAAACTGCGTTCAGAAGTCCCCTGTTCGTCAAAGAGTCACGTTGTGTGTGATTTCACCTCAGTCTAAACGTGGGCGTTGTGTGAAGGACTCAAAAGTTTCAACCTGTATCTTAAAACTGTGAATCAGCAATCTTGACTTTGATTTTGTCACCGACACAAACATTCATGTCGTGTTTGTGGAAGAAAGCCCAAACACGACTCGAGTGACAATTTAACTTCACGAAAGCCCACAAGTCCATTCTAAGTGTAAATGCAAACTCTTGTAAATTGACCGAATGTCTAAAACGGCCACCATAAAATTAAACTTTTCACATTTCTGCCAACTCAACCCCACCAACATCTCGTGTTGCTGACATCTAAGAGAACCAAGCAAACAAGCAGTCACAAGACGAGCAAGAGAAAATAAGTTGCACAACTCGGGCCAAGATCATTCTGTGTCCGATTTCTATCTGAGCTCCCAGTTTTGTTTTTTTTACTTAACGGAAAACTGGGATGGATGCTCTAAATGGAAGCCACTGTTCTCTAAGCTGACAGTGTTTCACTCTGAGCGGATTCCAAAAGGGGCACAAGGAACATGGCTGGAGATGAGACGATCGCAGCCCAGACATGCGGCTCGTCGTCACATGCTTCTGCTTTATTCTCATTAGCACCTATTATGGGCTCCAACGAGCCAAATGCTTACTTTTTATTTCTAAATATGTGACTAAAGTTGCAAAGTTTCCAATAAGGACGGGTGTTTGGTAGAGGACTCGTTATGAGGACAATGAATAAAATCTCCCTCTGCTGCCTCATTAAAGCAGAACAAAATGTGATTATTAAAAGGTCATGAAAACGGGATAATGACATTCAGGTATTCATATGGGTGACTGGGCTCACCACCCAGGGCAGCATCACCTTGGGGACGAGACAACCTCTATAAAAGAAAACAAACGTTAGCCGGCAGTTCTCGTAAAACAGACGAGTCACCTTTCACTAAGACAGGTGAGTTTCTGGATTATTTATTCTAAAAAAAAAAAGCAGAGCGAATACACAGCAATTGACTCCTGGTCATCCCATATTAAAGAACTACTAACACTTAAACTACACCATTTCAAAATATAAATCTCAAATGTATTAATAACATTTTAGTGCTATTTGTAATATTGGGGGAAACCCCCCCCCAAAAAAAACACATTTAAAGAAATTACAGTAAATGGTAAAGGAAAAAAATGGAATTGAGTTGCTTTGGCAGAAACAAAAATCCTAAAATATAACAGTTTAGTGTTAAACAACACTGAACTATGAACATTAACTAAAGAGAAAGAGGCAAGAAGATACCAAAAAGATGGCGGCGCATACTGCCGTCTTCATCCTCTCTGCCGCTGCATGCAGCTACGTTTCCATAACAAATATGCACAATATTCCGCCAATACAGTAAAACCTTATCACACAAGGATGGGTTTGTTCATGTGACAACTCATTAAAAAAACACACCATACGCCATGCCATCACGTGTCGTCTTCTCCTTTCTGTTGTACTAGTGGTAACATTCGGTGACTCGGTTGATGCAGAAAATAAAAAATAAAAATGTTTCTGTTGTAACTTTGCAAAAACAAACAAACCAAAAAATTCATATACGGTCAAAAAACCACCTCACCTTAGCACCAAAATGTTTTACATATAGTAATAAACATTTCCACATATCACCTCCGATATCCACCGCACAGTTGCCATGTCAACTGTTTGGGATTCCGTGCTTACGTCACCGCGCCTTCTGATTGGCTACCTGTCACATTCAACTGGCTGCGTTAAGTCAGGGAAAACCCCACAGGCTGCGATAATCGGGCCAAGATAATGTTGAATATGTCCGATTTTAGATCGGGCATATTCAACACACCACCATGTAACACACCACACACTGCAGGACGTTGTAACATTGTAGTAAAGGGAAAATCGGGGCAAAAATAAAGGCTTTAGCGGGAACAGCAACATACAGAAGCATTAACCTGCGGTTCCTCACTCCCCTGCTCCCCCCGGTCCGCAGCAAAATGGCCAAGTCTTGACCGGTCCGCGGTAATAAAAAGGCTGGGACCACTGAGCTACTGCATTCATGGGCAACACGCGTTGTTGTTTTCAGCGGAAGTCATTCGAAAGACCCCGGATGCTTCTTTAACGTCGTCAGTCGAGAACGGCGGTGACGTCATTTTTGTCAAAGTTATATTAATATGAGGTAGTCAGAAATCGGGCTGCACAGTGGAACAGTTCGTAGCGCTGTTGCCTTGCAGTGAGAAGGTCGCGGATTCGATCCCAGCTCGGGGTCTTTCTGCAGAAGTTTGCATGTTTCTCCCCGTGCATGCGTGGGTTTCCTCCGGGTACTCCGGTTTCCTCCCACATTTCTAAAACATGCCTATCACGTAAGTATCTCTCTCTAAACTACTTCTTAGGTTTGTGAGTGCATGGTGGTTTGGGATGAATGGATAGGTTTTTTTTATTTTTATGATTGTACATTTATGTTAATCGTAATAAAATTCAGATGCTTTGCTCCCACAGAGCCTCCTTCTCAGTTTTTTGCCGGGTGACTGCTAAGGAGTTTGTCCATGGACAAACAGCAAATAGGAGCTTTGCGGTTTTTTTCTACGGCAAAATTAATAAACAAACAAAGAAGCAAAAGTTGTTCAGTTCTTTTTGCTTGATTTGAAAAAATATGCACGATTTGATAAATCCTTTTTTTTTGTTAGCTTCAATGGCTCTAGTGGCCTTTATTTGAAAGGGGTCAGACAGGAAAGTGGGAAGACAGTGAAGTTCACATAGTAATGAAATCATCTGTATTTAGTAAATAACCACAATCTTAGGAAAAAAAATTATGCATGTTTTCATAAACTACACCATTTCAAAATATAAATCTCAAATACCCCCCTTTCTGTTGTACTAGTCGTAACATTCGGTGAGTCGGTTGATGCAAAAAAAATAAATAAAATAAAAAAAATTAAAATGTTTCTGTTGTAACTTTGCAAAAACAAACAAAAAAATTCATGTACGGTCAAAAAACCACCTGACCTTAGCACCAAAACGTTTTATCGAAAGATCGGTTCTGTTCGTGTGTCCAGCCACACGGCAGGAGCAACACACCACAAGAACCGATTAGTTTGTTCTATTATGTGCTTATTTCGAGAGAGGTCTAAATCTGGAGATTTCCATTTGTCTCACCTCTGCAGTGAGTCCTGCATCATATTCCTGAAAAGAACAACATAGGACTTAAATGAAGTGTTGAACTAACGATTACGTTTTTAGTTGAGTGAAGGTTGTGAGAAATGTGCGCCCCTCCATGGCACCATTCATCCAAGGGCCACCGCTGCTTTTGATTTGAATAAATTACTACAATAGCACGACCTATAAAGCTACTTTCCAAACAAAAATAACAGGAGAATTATTATTACTTGACATTTTTTAAGACACAAATTAACAAACAAATACACACTTTAATAAATACCACCTTATTAAAAAAAGAGACTGTTTAGGAACAGTAGATGACAAATCCAAATATCTGGTTGTAAATTTGAAAGATGTTGCTTTAATCTTTTGCTTTCTTGTCTATCTTCCATGTGTAACTTGGAAATGTAAAACCTGGTTTGGAATGGGGCCTGTTGAACGTGGCTCGCCCTTGGCCCCGTTCTTCCGGGACTCGCCAGTGGGACTTAAAACGATTCATGACTGAAGTAGTCTAATCTGATATAGGCTTTTTACTATATAAAAAAAGAAAACTGATTTACAATTTACAAACAACTGAAGAGGGCAGAACGTCATTAATTAATGAATTAAAAGTGAGCCTTTTAAGTTTTCAACCCCGGAAAGGAACCCGATCAGAAACATAAAACTGCAGCAGAGACTACTATGTATATA
>CAEFZY010073006.1:0-26761 GCA_903066815.1 Brachyrhaphis roseni | reverse complement strand
TATATATATATGTATATGTGTGTGTGTATATATATATATATATATATATTACATATTTGTTGAAACTCTGCATATTGCGACAGTATGGTATGAGGCAAATAATCTGTGACTAGAAACACAGAAACAACCAATCAGAGCCTGGAGGAGGGTCTTAGTGCTGTCAATCATTCTACATGCAGCGCTGCTTTCCACTCCCTCCCTCTCTGCTAAGCTGCAGTTTCTTCCTTATAGCAGAGCCTGCTGTGAATGCTCATACTGGTTAGCATGCATGGCCACTGATGACGGCAGATAAAAAGTTTTTCTGCAACGCAAAGTTGTATCTCCACTATTAGCACATTGTGCAGCGTACACATGGTTGATTGACAGCGCTAAGACACTCCTCCTGGATCTGATTGTTTGTTGTTTTTGATCAGAAGAGGTTCATTAAGTCAGGTGGCAATAGTAAATCAGGGGGGAGGTGCAGGAGCTAGATCCTATGTTATTTATCTCATATTATACTTTCATAGCATTATGACAGTTTTAGCAAATATGTAAATACATATTTTATGATAGTCACATATTGCAGTTTTACAGTAATTTCCTTTTTAATAAATGTTGTATTTACATTATTTGATTATAATCAGATCATTATTTTCTATATTGTTTTCAAAGAGATCATTTAGATGCATGTAAACGTCATTGAACCTCATACTTTAGTGACTTTATACACTGACTATAATGGAAAATAAACTTTTTTTTAAACAAACCCAGAAATGACAAATGCTGATTCCTTTGGCCTCTGTGTCGTCATTCTGTGTTGACTCAACATATCAGTGAGGAGAATAATTTCACTTCATAACAGTGCTGCGGTCTGCTGGCGTTTGTCTAGTTCACTGCACACATATTTTTAGTTTTAAATGAAGCTTTTTAAGTTTTGTTATTAATAAGTTTATTCAGTTTATTTAACAGACAACACAACAGATACTAACAGATATTAAAGAAAAGAAGGATTCAAATCCAGATACCACTGACAAGGATCAGAATTCACTGGCAAGTTGGCCCCAAAATCTACAGCGACTCCCAGGAGGCAGAAGAGAGGACCAGCGGAGACAAGAGGAGTTTCACTTCAGGTTGATATTATTATTGTTATTTGAGGATTTTATGTTTTGTTCTTTGTTTTTTTCAGTGTTTTATTTCAGTTTCTCTGTGTGTGGGGATGTGTGTGTATTTTAATGTTAGGATGCAAGAGTTGGAGTCAGTTTCAAAAATTGTACAAGTGTCCAGTTAAAACAGGAGACAAACTGTGCTGTGCTGGAGACCTCTGGTGGAGCCAGCTGCTCATAGTGCTCAGATAAGCACTGGCCAAGCATGTCGCGTTGTGTACTAACTGGCTAGACATGTTTGATGTGAAAAATGTGTTTCCATTGCAGTTTTATAAACTACGCAAATTTCGATATGGCTGAAAAACCACTTCATCCTGGAGCAAAAACGTTATTGTTTTTTTTTTTTCTTTTTAATCAAGAAACATGTTTGCTTTTCTTAATTGCTGTCTCCATTAAATTAATTTACTTTAGTCACTCTAATTTGTGAAATCTTATGGTGAATGGAAACACTGCTAGTGTTTGTTTGGTCTGCGTCTTTAAACCCCATCTGCGTTCTGCTTAGAGACTTAAGAAAACTCCAATCGTGTTTTACAGTGAACCACTGGAAGGGATGCTTCTTTTTTCAGTAGGTCGTACTGTGATGTTAGTGAAGTGGAGATGGCTGAATAAATGTCTCACGATGCATCAGTGTGCATTAAAAGTCATAACAGCCTTATTAAATATTTTTATTACTCTATAAGCATAGAGTAAGCTTATAGAGTAATAAATGCCTATGCTCCCCAAGCATAGGCATTTATCTCTAAATCTCTTAGAGATAAATTCTTATCAGGGAGGCTAAACTGCAAACAGTGCAAGAAAAAAAGATGTTGAAAATGTTCTACTTGTGGGAAACGCAATATTACAATTACAAAATGTTTGAAACATGTATCAGCTTTCTGCTTATTGCATTTAGACAAAAATGTTGACTAAGTTGAAATGTAACATGAAGGTATTCCTGTCTTGATAAGAACTGTAAACCCAGTACTGTATGGAAAGGATTCACAGATTGTATCCTTTGAATTTGTGTTTTCAAATTGAAAGGATACACAGGTTGATTCACATCAAGCCTGTATGTGTGTGTGCATGTGTAGAAAAATTGATTTCAGTGAGCTCTAGTTATGATGTTGATGCTCTGTTCTAGTTAATGAACAGATCATCAACATCATCCCCAAATATAAGTCAAACCAAACTTTAAATATACCAGGTTTCATGTATAAGTGGTTTTAGACCAGCAGGGCTGTTGGGACATGAACGGAACGACTGGTTCTCTATGATGGATCATATAAATGCAAATCTCCAATAACGATTTAAAGTTTCTTTTATTAAAGTTAAAATGTTTCATTCCACACAGGGTAGAACATATTCTTTACAATTGCCTAAAAATATATTTCACTTACCACTTTATTATTTGGCATCATACAACTCTGATAAATCAAACAAAGAAGAAGATTTTAACCTTAAAAAAAACTGTCAATTTACACAATGAATACTGGAAAAGTTACATTAAACATTGTATCAGTTTGGAATAGTTACACGTTGCTATGGACACACTACAGTTAATACTACAACCTTGCAGGTCCTGTCTGTGGAATTGAAATGGAATTTATTTTCAGCAGATTGTGACTTCATGGCAACAAATACACAGGGAATAACAGCTGCATTAAACTTCAGGAAGGTCATGCTTTCTGCTAGCTCAATGTCACTAAGCACAAGACGAAATAGAATTCAGCAATCATCTATAATCTGACATCAGATAAACTGAAGCATCGACTGTGACAAAAAGTCAAAGATCCCTTCCTATTGGCTGAAAACAAATCATGCAGAAATCTGGCTTTTCATTGCAGTGGTGCACCAATGAGCCGGACTTCCAACCAGATCTAGACTAAGTGAGTCAGAAGCCTTCTCCAACCCCAACAATTACTTTTAGTTCCTCCAAGCCTTTCTAAATTGTGCAACAAATGCTGAATGTGCTTTGAAAAATGAAACCTGTGACAGACTGCTTCTCAGAACTTATTTACGTCTTTAAATAAGGTGATAACGACTCCAAATATTGCATGACATTCATGCCTATAGCCACAGCCTTGCTCATACATGCCCAAAAAAATTAGAAATACGTGTTTTCAAATTGTAAGAATATACAGGTTGATTCACATCAAGCCTAAAGCTAACAGATCCTGTAATTCTGTACCTATTGCAGCGTAACCCTGCAATAGCTCCTCAGAATAACTGAAATAAAGCTTGAAAATGCAGTCTACTGTTCACATTGCTTTCGGTGCACAAAATGCATTAGATGTGTGTTGAGGGAACCCACTATGTGGGATACAGACCACAAGTCTTATTGTTCAGTACAGAGCCTGAATGATAAACTTTGTGCTAGGATTTAGTCATTTCAAGCAAACTCTGCGATAAAGGAGGTCAAAGTTTGTGGAATTAAACATCACTTTTAGTAAAAGCAGCGTAATGAATGCAAAGAAAATCCCTCATGATGAAATACGACAGTAAGGGGATGGGAGATTTTATATATCGCCAAATCATTGCCAAACGCATTTTGCTAATTCTCTCAGAGAAATACTGGAAGCCAACAAACGCAGGAGTGGTTTGTCCAAAAACATACACTCACAATGTGATCTTAGTGCTTCGATAACTTACTTTTAACACAGGAAATTTATTTATACAAAAATTGAACAGGAAATGTTAAGGTAGGGAAATTCACACTAAAATTAGGAACGTGTTTAGGGTAAACAACATCAGGTGACACAAACCCTGAAAAAACTGGAATGTTAAACATATTTCACAAGCAGCACACAGTGTAGAAAGAATGAATAAAAACAATTCAGAGTTCCCTCAGGGTGAAATCTTCCAAACAAATTCACAGAAATGCAGCGTTAGCCATTCAGATTTACAGAAACTTAAAAGATATCAGGAATCATCGTATGCGTCTGAAGCTATGGTTCTGCATGTTAGAGTTTCGTTAAGTAGCTACAGAAACTATGTAAAAGTGACCTGTGATTTCACAGGAAATTTAGTTCCAAATACATTAGCGTGAAATACGTTTATTCAACTTTCCTTTCGGTTTTTAAACCTTATTGTTCTGAGTTATGTTGCTTCTTACAGTGTGAGTGGAGTGGTAAGCTCGTTTTAAATTTCAACATAGATCTGCTTGAAGTGAAGCTGCAGCGGTCATGAGAAGGCAGACTGCAGCTGCTTGAAGGCAGCCTGCCGCTCCTTCTTCTCCACCTCCTGCTTCTTGCGTTCTTCTTTTTCTTCTCGAATCTCAGCTTCAAACTTGCTGCTCTGGGACAGAGCCTGAACCTGAAAACACACAGGTACAGAACGCCGTCAGGCACCCACCTGTCTATATCAGGTCAACAGTGGGGCTTCGAATTGATCTGCAAATTAAACAGACGCCTGTCTATTTAATCGGCTGACTTCACCACAGCTGGACTCTGTTCCAGCTGTAGAAACATTTCCAGGATGATCAGTGGAAACAGCTTAATATCATATCAATTACTTTTGTTAATGTGATTTATTGGTTAATAAATTTACAAAAATCTCAAGAACTTGTTTTCCACAATGTCATAATATGTAGAATTTTGAGGAAAGAGATCAATTTAATACAATTTAATATAATTTGGAAAAAGACCAGAACATAACGTGGAAAAAGTGAAGTGCTGCGCATATTTACAGCGTGAACTATTATATCTCTGCTAAAAAATAGAGTTTATCACTACAGGGTAGACTCTACCCTGTAGTGATAAACATGGCCTGTGATTTAATTATAATAATTATATAATTACTAATAATTAATAATAATTATCCTCTACCCAGTGGAGGATAATTATAGTTTCAGAAGAACATGACCATAGACTTTTTCATGGAAATCAGCCAATTATGATTGACGACTGATCATTGCCAGCTGATCGATTGGCGGCTGATCGATTGGCGGCTGATCGATAACACGGAGCTTTTTCTCACTCATTCACACACACATTCAACCACACATGTACACACACAAAGTCTTATACATGTTCATATGTAATTCCCGTTTTACCTAGCAACTATGTTGCTAAGTAAAAGAGGACGTAAAATTAAGCTGTAGACAGCTTCACAGTAAGAGAATTTATAGACCGATTCATTTTTATCAAATATGTGGATTACATATCAATGTCTGAGAAAATAGTTCTTAACCCTCTGATGCGTAAGTGGGTCCTTTTGGACCCGGTGAGGTCGTCTTTTTGCAATATCTTTGTAATGAAAAGTTTTGTAAAATTGCTGTTGTTGTCATTTTGTGTTGAAAATGTTCTACAAATAGTTCTAAAAACTTTTTAAAAAGTGAAAAATAAAAATATTTCAAACATGAAATAATTCTTGTGTGAAATAAAACACAGTAGAAAGTATTATACAAAACATTATTTTGAATCAAAATGACAAAAGTAGCATAAAAACACATTGATTGTAACCCGGGTCAAAAAAGACCCAGTCACAGAAGACTGTATAGTGAGTCACTCGCGTATCAGAGGGTTAATGACACGGTGGTTTGATTAACTCCATGGAGTAGAACAAGTTATTAGCATACCTTGGCCTCAAAGAAGTCTTTGGCCCCCATGACCCCTTCAGTGGAGACGTTGATCTCAGACAGCCTGGCCAGAGCCATCAAGCCGCTCTCCTCCTGCAGCTCTCCAGCTGCAGCTCTACGGAAGATCAGCAAGAACTGCAAACAGGGAAACAACCGAACTCGTTCAACAGCTCGTTTGTGTTTGTGTAGACATGATGCGGGCACCGTGCTGACACGTCAGCCTGTACCTGGACCACAATGCTTCAGGCTCAGGCCGGCATGAATGGATAACACAGCAGCCAAAGTCACAGAGGGCTTGACAAGGAGGAAGTCTTTTTTTTTTTTTTTCATTTTAGATACAGAATCAGATATAGCACAAAAACGAATGACAAACACATGACTAAACTTCTGCAATATAAATGGCTTATGAGAACCTACAGTATGTAACACGTGTTAGCCTTCATTATATGTCCCATATTATATGAATTCCAGATATTTACACAAAATGTTTCTTTGATAAAGGAACTCTTCTCCGTTGTCTGTGGAAGCGTCTCAAAACCCAGAGATTTTGGAAGGATGTTATCAGGTGTCTTTCTGAATTGCTTAAGATGAAAGAGGATAAACTATGTGTACTTGGAATATACCCAATGGAATTCAAACAATCGAAGAAAAAACTAAATTGATAGATAATAGACTTCTTCAAGCCAGGAGATCTATTGCATTATGTTGGAGGACAAAATACGTCTGCAGTGCCTCATTCTGTCATGTCATCAACAGCAGTGACTGTCCTGCTGTGAGTCTGTATCAGTCAAGCTGTTGCAATACCACAGTATACATAGGAATAATTCTCACTTTTCTGTCTTTAAATTAGTAGGCATTGTACATTTTTCCTAGTTTTTAGGGTTCATAATGGTTTTCATAGGTTATACATAGTCTCATACTGGCCCACAGCTAGCTCCACCAGTGGAACTACTAAGTAATCCACAGTCACCATTTCTCCTTTTTTCAGGATGTTGTACTGCCTCCGCTCAAAACATTTGGCCTACTATAGTTCTGACATTTATACACATTAGAACTGCTGCAAAAATTCAACGACTATTTCAATACTCAGTACACGAGCACAGGCCACTCTCACCTCTCTGAAGCTCAATTTGCCGTCAAAATCTTCATCCACTTCCTTGATCATGTTCTTCAGGCCCAAATGAGTCTGTGGAGCTCCCAGCTTCTCCATCAGTATCTTCAGCTCCATCAGGTCGATGAAGCCATCTTTTCCCGTGTCAAACCTGAAAACAGAAGAGAGGCGGTCGAGGTCAGGGGAAGGTAAACCCGCAGCGAACGCGGCTCGAGTCAAAGCCTTTCCGTTGAAGTTAAAGTCCGAATGACTCGCCCAGACTGAGCAGCAACAGGAGCTCAGAAAGAACGTCACACCAAAAGGTCCAGCAGATACTGTGGCTTTAAATGAGCTTCGGCTGATACAGTGGAAACCAGAAGTTCACATACACCAAGTACAAAGACTGACATTATTTTGCCACTGTCTGAAGTTCAGATCTGTGTTAGATCAGATCCAATTACAAAATTATTATTATTGGTGTTAAATTATTTAGTAAATTATTGCCAAATGCCACAATAACGAGAGAAATAATGTTAGCACTTTATTTATAAATGTCTTCAAAATCAGAGGTTTGCATAAAGAATTATTACTATCTCTTTAAACAATGACAGGAAATCCAGATGATGTCATGAAGACCAAAGTCATACCCACACACACACACACACACGTGTATTTGTATTTCTACCCATATTAGGACTTTTTTATTTTAATTTCTGCATTCATGCCTAACAGACATTTCCTCAAGTCTAACCAACACCAGTCCAGTCCAAACCCAAACAGTAACCAGAACCTACTTCACACTGTGCCTCTAAAGCTAACACTAAGCAAAAGAGTCCATCGCATTAGGACCAGGCTTTGGTTCCCCGCCAGGCTTAAAATACACTGTGATTATTACTGAATTTCTGAACCAGTTAGAGAAACAAGTAGTGTCATACTTCCTGCTCTAACTGCTTTATTTAAGGAAAAACTAACTACAGACTTTAGTTTCTAACTACAGAATCTCTGTTAGCCTACTTTTTCCGACAGGTTTTGTGCAAATGGAAATTCTAATTGGGGCCGACAATAGCAATGCATGCACCTACAAAAGGCTCACTTTGGCAAGCCTCTTTTAGATTTCTTCTGAAATGTTCTAGTTCTTTCTACATATTGTTCAAAACAGAAGAAATAGAAATGTCGCAAGTGCACTTTTCTTAATCAACAAATTTTTTACGTTTTAACAAGTCAATGTCAACTCCAAGTTTCAGAACTGGATTTCTTCACCAAAATGTGAAGAAATCCACTGATGAGCCATATATGGTTCGGTGAACATTCTCTGAAAGGCAACTGCTTTTCTCAACAAGTTCTCACTCGCTCTCTATATCTCTTATTTCCAAATACACAACAGACGACCTCAAAGGAACTGCTTCAACAGCAACATGCTGTCAATATGCTTATATTTAGTTAGGAAAGCAACTGTATTCTGACCATAAAAGCATAATATTCTGAATATATGCAGTTATATGATGACCCAATCTCCCTACATAAAATCAATTGTATAGCTGACAGAGGCTCCTCCTCTGTGCACACAGCAGTGTGTATTCCCTGTCCAACTCCACGATCACAATCTTTGACTAGACCAGAAACACAAAATGAAAAGCTTCTTGATGAAACATACAGAGTGGCAGAAATGACTAATAAGAATTACAACATTTAAAAAGGAACTCTAAAAGCAGAAACAGAACAGCTCTTCCGCTAAGCTGAGCAAATGAATAACTACAACCACATTTTAATATGACCTCAGGTGAATTATCAGTGAGTCATATCAGAAGAGAAGGAAGTAAGCTCTCAATAGGTGCCATTTTAGCAAACTGCTTTATGAACCAGGATGGTCAGGAGAAGCGAGATAGGTATTTACCAAGCACATAAAACCATTATCTAGCGATCAAGTAACTATGTTACCCTCAGTTGTTAATATCAAAAATAATAAACTTGACTTTGCATCATCTGACACCTTTATATCAGGCTCTCTCTATCTCTCATACCTTTTCAACAATGCTTCTCTGTCTGTTCATTACAGCTGTTATTAGGAGAGCTATAGTTTAGTGATCATCTCAGCAGACGCCCAGTTCTCTCCAGATGTTTGCTAATTGCTGCCGCTAGTCTGAGGAGCTGAGTGGCTGAGGAAGGAAACAACACACACTTACTGAGCCCTGACCCCACAATAACAGCAGAAATATTCGTATTGTTTAATATAAAACGCATCTTGCACCTTCCCTCATGTATCCCAGACAAGTAAACAAACCAACAAATCAAACCAGATCGAGCAACAAGACCATAACACAGATTAATACATCTTCAAATACCACAACCTTCAATAAATGATTGGATGTTGAGTTCAGGACAGTAAGGAATCACATGTTTTTATGTTATATGAAGGGGGCGATCCGTACAAAAATTTCTACTTTCCAATTAAACATGAATGTTTAGCGACCCTGGCGGGGAGCAGGAGGAGACGGAGCGGAGCAGAGCGGGCCTGCAGTGCGTCACCATGAACCAGATGAATCACGATCAATTGGTGCTGCATCTTTATTAGGCTACGATCCCGTCAAACACCACGCAGCGTCTGGCTGGCAGCACAAAAAGGAAAAGCGCTCAACGTTCATTCTTACCGTTTAAACATCGCCTCCATGTCTTTAATTTGCTTGCGGGAGAACTCTTTAAACTCAGTGTAAGGGTTAAAAACACGAGTCGCCCGAGAAGGAGCATTTCCGTCGTTGATGTCCAGCCTGCGGTTCAGCTTCGTCGCCAGCTCGGACGGCGTGTCTCCACAGCCGTGGTCGGGTTCCTGGGGTTGGACCGGAACCGGACTCTGTTCGGTCTCGGGCCTCTGCTCGGCCTCTTCCGCAGCAGCCAGCCGCGACTGCAACTTCTTAGCGAGCTCGTCAGATGCCATGCTGAAGGTTTAACGTCTCTCACAAAAACAGTCAATTAAAATGGAGTCAGACAGTTCAGACAGTTTTCAGCCCTGGACTGTACGCACTGCTTCCTGTAGGATTTCACAATAAGAGGCTCGTGACGTCTAGTACTGTAATCTATTTTTACTTACACGAGTTTAAATATCACTCATAAACTTTCCATTTTGCAACTCCAAGGAGCCTAACAGGACCTATTTTACATGTAATAAGCATGTGTTCATTACTCAAAGGACTACAACTACAATACCCAGAAAGGACTGGAGCTGTGTGTCCATAGCAAATTCTTACCACCGGTGTGACTCCAGAGGGCGCTGTTGAGAGACTAGAATGAAGTAAAGATGCTATTCTATCAGCTGGAAATTAAAACCAAGCCTCAGCCCAGTGTTAAAAGCACCGTCCCCTGCAACTTTCAAAATTTCTCAATCCTGATAAAACTATAAGGACTGGTTTTCTGTTAACATGCAGCAGGTTGGGTCGCTCATGTGGCATTGTGCCACAGTTGTATTTTTCCTTTGTAACGCTTTGGTGAAAAAGGGGTGAAGTAGAAATGAAGTCACGAATCATTGGTGTGAAATTCCAAGTCAAGCCCAAAGTTTTTCATGATTTCATTAAGTCAACTGAAAATCACTAAACAGTACCTCTGCAGAATGAAGTCTGCAGAGATAAACAGCTGAAAGGGAATAGGACTATCACTAAAGCGTCTATAAAAAAAACACTGAACTGGAAGAACTATAAACCTAAACATTCAGCAATGATCTGAAATGGCAGTAAAAAACTTGAGGAATGAAACTTAAATTACCCAAAACAATCAAGTCTTTCTCAGAGGCGTGAGGCTTACACCTTAGCCTTGATAAATGTGTGCACATTTACATAACATAACATAAACATAGACCCCATAACTTCATTTGGGTGCCCTAAGCACTCACCCTCAGTAATTTAGGGCTTTTTTGTGCTTTTTTCATTTTTTAGTGGTGGAACTTTGAGGCTCACAAAGAAAAGTTGGACTGAAATGAAATAAAAATAATAATTGTCAAAAAATAAATGAATAAGTAAACATTTGTTTACTTATTCATTCATCCATCCATTTTCTAACACCCTTGTCCCTAGTGGGGTTGGGAGGGGTGCTGGTGCCTATCTCCAGCTAATGTTTCGGGCAGGGTCCAGGCGGGGTACACCCTGGACAGGTCATCAGCCTGTTGCAGGGCAACACAGAGACAGACAGGACTAACAACCATGCACACACACACTCACAATCAAACCTAGGGAGAATTTAGAGAGACCAATTAACCTGACAGTCATGTTTTTTGGACTGTGGGAGGAAGCCGGAGTACCCAGAGAGAACCCACGCATGCACAGGGAGACTCCATGCAGAAAGACTCTGGGCCGGAAATCAAACCCAGGGAATCTTTCTGCAAGGTAGCAGTTCTACCGACTGTGCCACTGTGCAGCCCTGTTTATTCATTCTTTGAATGTATTTTGTTTAGTTAAGAAGTTGTTTCTCCAGACATGTATTGGGGTATTAAGTTCCATTGCTCGACCCTTTTTAATCATATACAGTGTTTCATGAGTAATTTTTCTGTTTCTTATATGTCAGATATGCATATATATACATAACATATACAAATAAAAAAAGACATTTAATTTTAAAACCCTACCATTTGGGGGAAAAAAGATTTATGGTTTCATAAAGATTCTGATATAAAATTTTTGTGTTCAAGATTACTATATTTGAAGAATACAGTTGTAAAAATTTTATAAAAATATCTAAACCCCCCCCCCCCCAAAAAAAAGTCATTCAGTTTAATCATTTCTAATTTGGCTGCCTATCCAAATATGTTTTCTTTTTCAAATTACTATCTTAGATATAGTGACTTTAATAAAATAAATGTTCCTATCTTTCTCCTGAAATATATTTTCATTTTACGATATTAACTTTATTTTGACTGTAATCTATGTGCCACTGCTATTGTTAATAAAGTTTTGCAGAAAAAAACCCACTGTAAAACCTCTTCCTGTTTTCCCAGAGCTGCAGTGGCTTCCGCAGGTCGCTCGGTCTGTCGGTCGGTCGGTCGGTCGGTAGCAGCTCACAGCCGGAGCTGCTGGGGAAACGCAGAGGTGACTGACTGGACGCCCTCATAGCACCGACTCAGGCGGTAGGTTAAGTCTCGGCAAGGGGTTTGAATGTGTAAACGCAGACCCGCCTCCTGTTCTGTTGGAAGTTGTTTGCAGTTATGGTTGTTCCACCAACCTGAGCGCGCGCGCATATAGTTACTGTCTGCTTGTGTTGTGCATGAAACTGATATCTGGAGATATCAGTTTTTGGTATATGTACCTGTTTTTAAAAAACAAACAAAAATACATTCTGATCATCACGTATCCCTCAAAAGAGAGAATACTATGTTTTGTTTTGCACCTAATATTCCTGTTTTTTTTTTTTGTTTTTTTTTACAGAACCATCTCTGACCAAAGGCAATAATAACACACCAAAAATGATGAGCTTTCTACTCAGGTTAGTGAAACAGAGTGATGTACTTTTAGCTGGCACAGATTTGTGCAAGGGAAACCAGATTGTGACCTACAGAAAATTAGGAGGCACTTTTTTTAACTGACCTTTAAAAAAAAAAGTCAGTTAAATCAGAACAAACTTCTCCTGTTTTAGGTCAGTTAAAATAATCTAAATTATTTTTATTTGCTAAAGCCACAATGATTGAAAACATATATGAGAGATTTATTTATTAATGTCTTCAAAATCAGAAGATATAACATTACATTTCTTGATTTTACAGATCTGACTTTAAAGTATGACTTGTAAAACTGAACTGAGCTTTACAAAAAAAAAGCATAGTTAACCAAAATTAAGAGCCAAATATATTTTAGTACAAGGCCAAAACTCATCATGACTTGTAATCTGATTGAATATGACTGTAAATTTTATTAGTATAAACTTCAAGTGAACGCTCTGCGCCTCCTCTAACATTATTACATCAGCACACCAACCTTCTTTTATAAGGTAGATTCCTGTATCCTGTAGATACCCTTTTCTTAGACAGCAGTGTGTACTTTGCTGTGGACCGTCACCACGGTGTACAGACTTGAGCTGGTACAGGAGAACAAAGTACTGAAACTGCTATTTAAAGCACCACTGAATAGCATATAGAGCATATAGGGCTATCAAACTCATTTTAAATTGGACCATATAAAAAATTGGAATTGTCTTAAAGGTCTGGTTGTGCCAGAATCTATTGATAAAACCCATTAAACTGTTAAATATCAATAAGAAGTGGTTTGTTTCAGCATTCATTAAGTGTCTAGCATCTATCCAGCCAAGATTTTTTGATTGTGTTTGCGTTTTTTTGCAATCAAAATTACAGATTTTGTGGTGCTAATTTAGAAATATTGTAGCTAATTTTTACAATGTATAACATATGACGTCAAATGTTACTTTTTATTAATCGCTGTATCGATCACGGACTTCAAAAATTTTGCAGCCAGCAAGAAAAAATTGCAGTAAAGTCAGAAATAAAATTTCATTTTGTGGATTTGTGACAAACTGGAGGGACTTGTAGATGTTATTTAGTGTCTGGAGGCCAAACTATAAATCTAGAATCTATAAATCAAGGATTTGGCCCCTGGGGCTTGAGTTTGACACATGTGATAAAGAGTGTTATTATACGTTATGTGTTATCTTGCTGCACTTTAAAAACCTGTGTTTTCAAGCATGTCTTGTAGTTTTTATTCATTTTAATTTAATGAGATGGTTTTGGCTTCAGGAAATCCCTAATTTTAAAAGTCAACATTGGCTTTAATCTCTTGGTTGGGATGTTTTTATTGAAAAGGACCTACGGTTATAAAGAAAACCAGTCACTCTTAATCCAAAATTTGAAGTTCAACTTGATCTTTAATTGAAAACCAGAACATGGGTTTAACCTGAATTAACAGGTGATGCAATGTTGTGTATTCCAGACAGCGAATTCAACTTCCCGCAGCATGGAGGTGGAAGAAGAGAAGAGAGGCGTCTTGTTGTCACTGCATGACTTTCAGGACCATCTCTTCTAATCAAGGTACTTGACTCTGTTTCAGTCTGAAGACTCTTAGACAAAGATAACAACAAACTGCTGCCTTTGTCGTATCAGATTCAGAGCAGAAGCATCCAAAACCTAGAACTATGTTGAGGCAAATCAACTCGGCAAACAAACGCCCCCTCATGGATAACATTTTAAAACATTTTTTACACAGACCTCTTCTTTTTTTTCCCCCTCTCATTATAGACCCTGTCGAGATCCACAAGAGAAAACTTTTTCTCTGGTTCAGCCACCTTCCCAAAGAGGAGAAACAGTTTGGAGGTCTCTTCAGCCCAGAGACCATGCATGTAGATCCACTTATTATAGAAAGAAAGGATGAGGAGAGGGCAGGACTTCTCCAGTCACCATACAAAACCCAGACCTCCTCTAACCATTCACTGACTGTGGAACAGCTGTTTGACCCAACTGATGCCTGGAGTGAAGGTCGTGGACTCAATGTGCTGCTGTATGGTGCTGTGGGAACTGGGAAATCTACAATAGTTCGAAAGCTGGTGCTGGACTGGTGTGCTGGAAACACAATGACTCGCTTCAAGTTGCTGCTTCCTTTCACATGTGAAGACCTCAGTCAGCTGACAAAGTGAGTGAGCTCTTTGCTGTCTACAGTCTTATCTGTCACATGGACAGTGAAATTGAAACGTGACTATGCACACCTCGGTAGTGTAAACACTTGCTCATCCAGGAGATGAGCACATCTATTTAATGCTAAGTGCTTAAATAGAAGGCAAGTTATTTTCTTATTTCTTGAGGCAGGTCACATGTAATCCAAAATGTTTCCTCAGTTCTAAATATGGTTGGAAATAACAGACTTATAAGTTGTAGTCACCACAAACACACTTGGACTTTCTGGTTCCACTGGGCCCAACATAAACTGTGAGTCATTAGAAGTCTGCAGCATTGAGCACACCAGGTTCCTACAAAGCAAAGAAGAATCAAAGGACAAACACACGAGAAAAGCATGTTTCACTTGTGTTCACCCAGCCGGGGGTACTTTAGTGCATATGACAATACATTTTAACTGAATTTCCTGCTATCTGAATAAATTCTGATATTACTCATATAAATATTGAAGGCTAGATCTAGGAATGTGAAGTAATAATTTCATTACGGTAAAACTGTTAGATTAGCAATAAAATCTCAAAACCAGTACAATAAGTGTATTATAAAGCAGGCTAGGCATAGCTTGTTTTTGTTTCTATAAACAATAAAAATTATTTTAAAAATCACTTCCCTTTTTTTTATATATATATATATATATAATCCCACTGCAAGTGTCTCTGCTGTGCTGATCATCTCATGGCTGAGCAGAATGGTTCCTGAAAGATTCATCGAACAGGACAGGAAGCCTGGAGGATCTTGATTTGTCTTTTGTAAACTCTATAGTTGTGGGTTTAATTATTGTCTGCATTGTATTCCAGGAATATATAAATGACCTAGTAATTTTTTTTTTTTACATTTAATGTTTTTGTATTAACATTTTTTAAATACAAAAACACAATGAACCTCGCTGGTGTACCGCCTCAGCGCCCCGACAACCAGACTTAGCAAGTTTTCTGGGGGAAACCCTCCTTTAGATAGGCCTGTGTTTTGTTTTAAATTTTTTTTTTACTTTCAATCAAACCTTGCTGTTAAATAATGCTGTATCATTATCATCTCTTAAACAGGGTGGTTTCTTTAAGAGATCTGGTTGGCAGGAAGTATCTTCATTTGAAAAACCATCCTTTACTCAGTGGGGATAGAGACCAAGCTAAGGATGTGCTTTTCCTCTTTAATGGGATGGAAAGGATGCAACTTGACTTCCGAATCGGGTCCTCTGAGCTCTGCAGCGATCCCAATGAGCCTCTTCCACCAAGTGTACTCATTGTGAACCTGCTGAGGAAATATCTTCTTCCTGAGGTAAACCATTGCTCATGAACAATGTCTTCTAGCCTTTTGTTTCCAGTTCCCCTTCTTTCTGATTTAGGTTTATGTGCAGAACATGGCCATAAATTGCCTTTTCCATCTTCTTAAAGCAAAACAGTTAAAGACAAGCAGTACCACAAAGAATTTGACTTGTGTGAAGTTTAAATGTACATTGAAACTAGATGGTATATACTGTTTTTAAAAATTGAATCACTACCTAACAGTCCCCTTATAGACTGTCAGAATCATCAAAACCATTTTATCAGAGTGACAGACTCTTCTTTTCCTCTTCTTTTTTTATGAAAAGAAATCAGATTCCACAATGTCCTGTCATTAAGGCATTTTGTCACAGTAAAGAAAGAAACTTCTAGTTGGAAGAAATATCAGAATCAATTGAATATTTCATAAAGTTGATACAATCCCACTATGTGAAGCTCACAGACTCCACAAACTTTGAAATCTCCTCAAAAAGCATATCTGACCAGCATACCTGTGTAAACCATTCTGTTTATGTAGTCAGCAATATTATTTAATGTAAAACTTTGTTCTTCAGAGAAAAAGACATCGCGCCCAAACCAAATTATAAATATAATAGATTAAGGATTAGCAGATATTGAATTGTCAAAATATTCCTTGTCAACAGAACATCATTTGTGAAGTGTAGTATAATTTTGAAATGTTCAGTTGTTTGTTTTTTTTGGTTGGTGCAATAAACTTCCTTGCTGTGTCTCCTAGGCCAGTATCTTAATTGCCACCAGACTGTCTGCTGTGGAACGCATCCCTCAGAAGTATGTGAGTCGTTATGCTCAGATTTGTGGTTTCAATGACCCAGATCGCCAGCGTGCGTACTTCACCAGCCGCCTGCTGCAGAGTGAAGAAGCAGCACACAACAAGGAGGCCCAGACACTGATAGAGTTCCTTTACCTCAACCTGCAGAGTGAAAGCCAGTTGGCTGCCGCTTGCTTTCTTCCCTCTTACTGCTGGCTCACGTGCGCTACCTTACACTTGCTTCATTTTACTACCCCTCAGGCCCCCATTCGCACTCTGACCGGTGTCTATACTAGCTTTTTTCGGCTTAACTTTGGGGGTGAGGTGCTTGGCACAGGAACTGGGACAAGTCCATCTTCTCAGGAGTATCAAAGTTCTTTAATGAGGTATGTTGTCCTTACAGTCGGAAAACTAGCGTTTGATGGTGTGATGAACAAGCGCACATCTTTCTCAGACAAAGAACTGGAACAGTGGATTGGTGGAAAGACCAAGACGGACGAGGAGTTACATCAGCTGGCCGTGTTCCAGACTGATGTGCTAGACTTCTTCCTGGCTCCTTGTGTAAAGAGTGGAAACCGTTCTTCAAAAGAACCCTGTGAAGACAATGAGAAGCTGTACGTGTTTGCCGTCCCAGCCATGCAGGAGTACCTAGCAGCTCTCTATGTAGTTTTAGGGGAAAACAAATCCGCTTTGCAGAAGCTAACCAGCCAGTTGTCTGTAGCCATTGGTCAGGCAAGTGAGGATGTCAGTGCCCTCGTGAACATCCTGTCCAAGTTTATTCCACTCAGGCTCTTTGCTATATTCAACCTGCTTAGGCTTTTTCCAAAGCTTTATGAGAAAATAAGCAGCTACAACAAAGGCAAAATTGCCAGAACTATGGCAGTTGAAATGTTCCGCACAGAAGACAGCCATAACGACGATGTTCTGGATCAAGTGGAGCAAAGCCTTTTGGGAGTCCATGGCCCACAGCCACAACAGTTTGATGACAGCCAATCTTTTGAGCTTTACCCCATCTTCATGGGAGGACTGTTACAGTATAGTAATCGGGTACTTCTTCAGCAACTAGACTGCAACATCCAAAGCACCACGGTGGTTCAGATAACGCGTGCCCTCAGGAAGTACCTTGTAAGAGGTAAATACACACCCTGTCCAGTTTCTCATTGCTACATGTGAAGCCGATCTTATCGTTCGATCTTACCAACCTCAGCAAAAGTCTAAAAATCAACCACTGTCCTCTTCTGCTCTCCCATGAGGGAGGTTTGACTGACAGACCGGCCCACCAGGTCATGTCTGCATGTTTGCAGTTAATAGTCACCCCCTGTTACCAACAGAGTGACTTTCTTGTTGTATTTAGCAAAATTGCAGACAAAAAAATTCAGACATTTGGGCCAAAGTCAGAATCGGTAGGTCATGCTTTTAAAGATCGGTGATCGGCCAGAAAACTGCAATAGGTGCAGCCCTAATTTGAAACCTACTTAATCATTGAAAACAGATTGTTAATCCTATAGGCCAATAAGTGTTTTTGAATTCTGACTATAAATTACACACAACCATTTCAGCACAGAGTATGAATGATGTAATGCCCTTATTAATTGATGAAGACCGGAGTGGGTTTTTGAAAAATAGACAAACGCACTACATTAGTGGGGGAACCCTTCATATCTTTATCTTTATCTAAAGATCATAACTTTTAATTTCCACCCAGAACAAACCTTAATATCCAAATACAAGTTTTATTGGCATTCATTTAATTTGTTGAAAAGGCTGCCACTCATTTTCTACACCCAGAATGGCAACCACAGACATGAAAGGATTTCTTAAATGTGCATGAAAGAATAAAACTATCACTCCACATATGGTTTTGATGAGGGAATAACATTGTAGAATGATGTTAAGCTCCGAAAGATGGATTTTACACAAGACTGTCCATTTAAGGTATTAGTAATATTAACACCTAAATATTTGATGATTGTTGTTTTCCGTTCAAATGTAAAAAAAATGTGTATGTTTTCTTGAGGTGAGTAATTGAAGTTTAATTTATATCCGAACTTGATGCCAAATTGGTGGAAGGAAGGCATAAGGTTAGGCTGCCATCAGGGTCAGACAAGGTCACCAGGACATTGTCTGTCATTCTCTTAAATTCAGGCCTAATTTTTTTGGAGCCAGTGGCTCCGTAAATAGTGCAAATAGGACCAGCCTCAGTGGTCTTCTTTCCAAAGAGATTGTGTACATTTATTGTATATGGTTTTCTGACATATTTGTGTCTGAAATTTTGGTATTACAGCCAAATGGATGTAAGAGCAGGTATTGGTTATTCTTGGCTAGTCTTAGAAATGATCAAGCAGGACAAACATAGATATGTGTTTTAATCGTGAGCACCAGACTTTTTCAATGCCCGTCCTTTACATATTATGGTAATAAGTTGGCCTACCATGAACTCTCCCTGGAACCAGTTCTTTCATATTTATTTTCACTAGGGGGCAACAACTCACTCTTACATTCCTCCTCCCCTTTAAGATTTCTACTTGAAATAAGTAATAATTTTTGGGAAAAATTCCTTACAGCTGCAAATAAGACATCTTACTGCCTTTACTAAATAATTTACCAAACAGACTTTTTTCTTTATTCCAGAGCTAAGTAAGCCCCAGCCACCAGAGGAGCTGATGGATCTGCTAGTCCTTCTGTATGAGTTTCAGAATCCCAGACTGACTGTAGAGGTGCTGTCCTCAATCAAAAGCATTTGTCTAGCCAACGTTCGGATGACTTCACTCAAATGCTTCATACTGAGCTCTGTCCTTTCATGCGCGTCTGCAAGGTAAAGTTCATTTTTCACCAATTTGAGTGGGTTGTTTAGGCCAATAAAATCTCTTTTTCCTCTCTAGAAAAACTGCTAAAAACCAACTAAGATCTGAGTTATATGTTACAAATACAAATGAAGACATGAAACTAAATTTGTAAAGTAATTTCAAAATGAGCTTTAGACTCTCTTTGTTTGTTGTTGGTGGCTGTAAAAGTGTGCTGCTGTTTTGTATGTTTTTTTGTTTCTTTTCCACAGTTATCTCCTGAAGGAGCTGGACCTGTCCTCCTGCCTCCTGACTCATAACATGCTGCAGATGTTGGAGCCAGCTTTCAGGCATGCACAGAGCCTCAAGTAAGACCAGATATCAACAGAGGTCTATCTTTGGCACAATGCTTTAACAGAATGTGTGTTTTGGCATAAAAAAAAAATAGAAATAATTCATTTATATTAGAATTGCATGTAAGTATAAATAACCATCTGTAAGAAAGCAGAGAGGTTTGCTGTTTTTTGTTTACTGAAATGGGTCAAAGTGGAGCTGTGGGTCCATCTTCATCTGGGAGTGAGGAAGCCTCCTTAATATAACAATAACAGCTTCTCCAATTCAAATTGTACCAGTAAATGAGTGTTTGAAAATCTGAATGTTCAATCTATTTTCTAACAAGTATTGGCTCTGTAGCAGAGCCATAATTACAGTCGTTTTGTTCTGTGTGTTATTAACGGTTATTAGCTGTTTATGTAATTCTTGTTGTTGATTTCAGTCTGCAGTTCAACAACTTGGGTCCTGATTCCTGCATCCTTCTGAAAGACCTGCTTCTGGACCCCAAGACCTGCATTAGTTCCCTACAGTAAGACATTTATGTCAGGTTTCAGCCGTGGGTTTGTATTCGGCTAGGAGTTATTCAAATCCTAAATCAAGTTAAGCTGATCGAAAACCTTTTAGAAATTCTCACTTCAATTTTTATCATGAAAATGAGATAAAGCATAATTCTAAGTGCGGAAACAGCAGACAGGCTTATTTTTTCCTGAAAGACTCTTCACTTCTTGTCTGAAAGGCTTTTTTAGTTCTGAACCTGGCAGGAAGTTATTGGCTCTTGGGTCGTTTATTTATTTTTGTTCAATTCATTTTTGTTTTCTGCCTATTTAGTACTGGTGGTGCCAGTTCTAAATTAAATTTTTCAATTGAATTTAATTGAGAAAAAGTACAAAAAGAAATAATAAGCCAGTACTATTAAACATTTTAAGGTTGGTTTTCCTTATGAAAATGTGCAAAATCTTTTGAGATATTGTCCACAAAGAAAGGGTAAGCCAAAATAAATATACATTTAAGTATATTAATTAGCATTTTTATCTAATTAAGTCTATTAATGGTTGTGTTTCTAATTTCATGAGCTTGTCTCAGCATCTGGTGTTGCCTTCCAGGCTCTGTGATAACCTCCTGCTGGACTCTGGAGTCCGCGTCCTGCTGGAGGCGCTGCCCCAGAACCAGTCTCTGGCCTACTTGTCCCTAATGCACACTGGGCTGGGCAACAGCGGGGCTCTGGAACTGGCTGAGAGGCTGCCGCAGCACACAGGGCTCCAGGAGCTCAACGTGGCTTATAATGTTATCGGCGACGAGGCGGCTGTGGCTCTGGTTGACGCCTGCAGGGAGCATCCCACCATCCACACCTTACAGTACGTGTCTCCTCACTGCACTAGTCCTCTTTATAAGTAGTTCTGATTGGATTTAATTTCCTTCTTTTTCTCTACTGCTTCATTTATGCAAAACAAAAAAAAAACACATTGCTTTGCTGTAATAACTAGTGTGAGACATGTATGATTTTGAGAAAGAAAAACAAACACACAACAGGAAGTAAATAAATACATTCAGAAGGTTTCAAAAGCAAGTTAAAGGGGTTTGGTGTGTTAGCAAAGCTGTGGAATGAGTAGTTGCTCATTGACTTAAGTTTTCTCAAATGGTGCTGATTAGCAAAATACAAATGGGTCAGTTTAAGGGTAATAATGTCAAGCAATGGACCGAAATGCAGAACTGCTTTTAATCTGTTTTCTAAGTCACACCAGTTTGGATTCAGGGTGGATGCATTGGGCTCATAATCAGAAAGCGTGTTCTATTCAGGGGAGCAAATATTTATGTTACTCTGTCCAGAAAAACAGAGAAAGCATCAAGGTATTCACAGCAATTCACAGATACTTCCATGTCAAGCCGATCTTATCTTCCTCAGCAAAGGTCTAACACTCAAACACTGTCCTCTTCTGCTCTACGATGAGAGAAGTTAGACTGTGAGCAGAAGTCATGTTGTCGTGCCGACCTCCATCTGAAGCTATTTTCCGGATGCCAGGAACATGGATAACATGTCTAATCAGTAGGTTGACAGTTTCTGCTGTGGATGGGAGCGTTCAGAGACATCAGGTGACAGGTTATACAAACAAATCTGTATCTGTAAGTATGACTGTTTTTGTTTTCCGCAAAAAATTGATTCAAATGTAGTAAAATCCTATGAGATGGGAGGCTTCAGTTGTTCAGAAATAAGTAAAGATCCAGATGGAGATGATTTCTGATGTTATTCCTGGTGCAGATGGTCCAAACAGCAACATATTTAATGACGGCTACCAGAACTGTCTGCTGAGACAACGGTGTGACCAACCATTAACATCAACAGAAAATGTAGCTATCTGAGCCCAATGAATGGCTTAACGTTGAACTGATAAAGGTACATGAGAACAGTATAGTGCTGCATTTTCAGAACCAGGTCCAAATGAGGTGATTCTTCCTGTTGTATTGTGTTTCAAGCTCCAGAGGTTCCTCATCCAAGGAAACGTGTTTGGAGAGTGGATTTACTGAAGTATTTTGTGATCCAGATTGTATAAGGTGTTGCTGTGAAACACAAACATGTCTGGCTTGGATTAAATCTTTTTGCTCCTGAAAATGTATCCAAAGAAATTTAAGCAGTGGTGTGAAACTGTCATTTCTCTGCTGTGAGAAACATTCGGTTTTCCATGAGCCAATAAAGGATCAAACCGATACGGTCACAATGATCAATGTTCATAGAAAAGTTTTGAACTTCTTGTCACCTGAGGCCTGTAATCAGCTGTTTCCTGCCAAATTAGCCAAAAGTTGTTGCATTTTATTTTCCTATTTTCCATTTATGCATATTATGAAATTAAGATTTAAATGCAGTACTCTAAGTTGAATACGCATTGTAAAAAAATGTGTGAAAATATCAATTTAATAGTTTTTAAAAAGCATTACAATTACTTTTAGTTTCAGAAAATGCCAGATAATCAACTTCTGACCTTGTGACCTCATGCAGTTTAGCTGAAAAACATCTGGATCTCCTGAAACCCCCCCCCCCACACACACACACACACTACATTTATAAATGTATTTATGTGCCTTATAAGAATGTCAGACTGTGAATGTGTCTGTGTCTCTGTGCAGCTTGTATCTTAATCCTATCACTGATGAGGGGAAGCAGTCGCTGTATGGCCGGGGTGTAACCGGTAACCAAGGCAACAACCAACAAGTCAAAGTCCTGGCGTCTGTCACTGAAGGCTCGGACATCTCAGGTGGTTGGCACCCCATACTCAGAGTGATACAAGAGAATGCTTCATCCTGGGACAGCAAACAGGTCAAGCAGCAGCTGAAGGTAAGCAGCTCCACCGTAAAACTACATGAAGGTCAGAGCAGTGCATCGTCCAGCTCCTCATCCCAGGGCACCGAAACATAGGAAAACATTTGTCTCAGTAGTTGTTCATCTTATTGATTATTATTACTATAAAACTACACTCTGTCTTCACACATATTTTAGATTAATACGACTGTTTTTATTCAAAAATCCAACCATTGCCAGATAAAAATGTAACGCATTTTTTTAAAAAAGTTGGGTTATTGTTTAGGTTCAAAGCTGTGCAATACAGCAGAACGGCACAAATGGAGGGTCATGACCTCAGGATATGATCAGGGCCTGGTAGAAGCTTTCAGCAGGTGAGGTTCTGTCCAGAACGAAGACACTGTTTTAGATAAAACACAAGGATTGTGGCTGTTAAGATGATCAACATCTAATCATCTAAAATCAGGGCAGTAATCAAAGGGAACTCTTTTTAAATAACTTGGATGGGACGAGGCCAACATGCAAGCTGGAGGTTCATTTTGATCACTTAGAAAGCTCAACCAACTGAAAACAGTCCACACATATAGCTGTGGCTACAATCCCATAGCTTGCCACCCTGTGGGTAAATGACTGAGTTGAGAATGAGCATCAAGATGTTTCTCCAGAGAGCGATGGTGTTATCTTACACCCACCTGGTATCAGTGTCACTATTTGTTCTCACTCTGAAATGGCTTTCCTCTCTTTCCTCTATAAAGGTTTTCCTCCAGGACCTGGAGTGGGGACGTGAGAAGCAAACGACCTTCTGGAGGAGGCTTCACTTTCGCAAAGTGGAGAAAAAAGTCCAGGCGACTTTACAACGTTTAGAGAAGGACTCTTCTTCCAAGACCAAGTAAACCTCAAGAGGGTTCAAAAGAGCAGATATTTGCACAAAATTAGCATCTGTATTTTTATTTTATTTTTGTTTAAAGGGGCAGTATTATGTATTCATCATGCACATACTGCCATTTTATATCACAATGAAGTGACTGTTACCTTCAGTTGTGTTATATGACTCTGTTTAAGATTTCCCGCTCTTTCTAACACTCGGCCTTCAGCACGTCGTCACAGCATTTCTCCATTTGGCCTTTAACAACGTTTTACCAGCACTGAACTATGAAGTAACATGTATGAACTCTGCAGATGTGCGGCTCCATCAGGTGTTTGCAGCTAACTGCTGCTGCTGCTAGTCAGGAGGAACTGAAGGGGGGGGGGAGGTGCTCTGTGAGGCTCATCTCAGAGTGTTTAGTCACTCCTGAACTCTTGATTTAAAGCAGGGGTCTCAAACTCCAGTCCTCGAAGGCCGGTGTCCTGCAACTTTTAGATGTGCCTTTGCTGCACCACCTGAATAGAATAATTAGGTCATTAGCAGGCCTCTGGAGATCTTATCTGCACAAGGAGGAGGTAATTAAGCCATTTCATCCCAGCGTTTTGTACCTGTGGCACATCTAAAAACTGCAGGACGGTGACCCTTGAGGACTGGAGTTGGACTGGAGTTTGAGACCCCTGATTTAAAGAATTTCTCAAACATGCCTGAAAGAATCAAAGCCCTCCATGTATGTTTCTGATGAGGGAATAACATTATAACATGACATAAAGCTCATTAAAGTCCATATTACGTCATTCTGCCCTTTTAACACTTATAACCAGCGGATGATCCAGTTTTACAGCATACACAGGATTTATCCACAGCTAGAAGACAGCTTACGCTTCAACTTCAGGAACTGTTTATAATTGAGCTGTAAATGTCAAGAATAGTTTTATGTAAGTGAAGTTTTAGTTTGTTTGATTTTTTTTTTTAACATTTTTATAAACATTTTTAAGTGAAAAAAGTCAGTGATACAGAAAAAGTTCATTGCCTGGTTCTTTAGTTTTGAGGGTAAAGGTCAGAATTAAATAGTAAAACGTCAGGCTGGATGTGAGAAACAATTCTAGGATTTCTAAACTATTGATGCTTTAATGCAGGGTCTCAAACTCCAGTCCTCAAGGGCCACTGTCCTGCAGGTTTTAGATGTGCCACAGGTACAAAACACTGGACTCAAATGGCTTAATTACCTCCTTCTTGTGTGGATCAGTTCTCCAGAGCCTTAATGACCTAATTGTTCTATTCAGGTGGTGCGGCAGAGGCTCATCTAAAAGCTGCAAGGCAGTGACCCTCCAGGACTGGAGTTTGACACCTGTGGTTTAATGGGTCGGATGTTATTACTGAATAATGAATGAAATTTTCTGCATGGTTTGATTTCTGGGGTCTAATTGGAATGTGTGTGATAGACTTTTATCTGTCTATGCTCAGATTGAATTGACTTTTTATTTTTGAAGTGCCTTGACACATTTATTGTTCATTTGTCACATCAATAAACTGATCTGACCAACTCAAGTTTATTTGTATTGCACATTTTATCTACAAGGTAGTTCAGACAGCACACAGCCATCCATTATGGAACAAGCTACACACACGAATCACTGAGATTATTGTTTCACTTGCTGCTAATAAAAGGTGTCTAAGCAGGAGGGCTCTCAGGCTGGATTTAAAGGAACTCTGCAAAACAGCAGCTTTGTTTTGAAGCTTGTTCCAGATTTGTGTTGCATAGAGGCTGAATGCTGCTTCTCCATGTCTGGTTCTGGTGATGCATGAAGTGCAGAGATCCACAGCTCAGGTGGGGGAATCTGACCACAGGACAACTATTAGTCATCCCTGCACAAATGTGGTCTTTGTGGAAGAGTGGCAAGAAGAGAAAGTCATTGTTGAATGAAACCTGTAAGAAGTCCAGTAGCAGTTTGATAGAATATGTTGGACACTGTGGTCAGACCAGAACAAAATTGCACTTTTTGGTCAAAATGCTAAACACTACGTGTGACGGAGAACTAACACTGCACATCCCTGATCACTCTCAACACACCATCCCCTTCTGAATGTGGTGGTGGCAGCATCATGCTGTGGGAGTGCTTCTCTTCAACTGAGACATGGGAAGATGGTGAGAGTTGGTGAGAAGATGAATGGAGCCAAATACAGAGCAATGTGTGAAGAAAACCTGTTGGAGTGAAAAGGACTGGAGAGAGGGGCGGAGCTTCAGCCTCCAGCAGGACAAACACCAGGGCCACAACGGAATGGGTTAAAACTAAACATATTCATGTGGAAGAACTAAATCCAAACCAGAATCAGTACTGGAAAAAAAAAAAAAAAACATTTAAATTTTAGTCTTTCAAATACCAAACTTTAAAGAGGGCTAAATGGGGCCAGTGATGATGTTGCTGTGTGGAACCAAAGTAATGTTTAAAGCACACTACAGTGTAAAATATGCAAATGTTAGCAGTCACCTTACAGTGTTGTCAGTAACGCGTTACAAAGTAACGCGTTACTGACGTCGGACAGCTTTTTTCAGTAACGAGTAATCTAACTCGTTGCTATTTCAAATCCAGTAATCAGATTAAAGTTACTTATCAAAATCATTTTTGCGTTACTATGCGTTATGTTGAGGAAAATTATTATTTTAGTGTTTCATACAGTTCATTCTATTATATTAAAAGGTATATTGAATATTCTCACCAGAACAACTATGTGTAAATGAGTTAAGTGAACTCTCTTTGAACTGCTTCTGTTATCAGGCGAGGAACAGGAGGTCATAAAACTGGCATTTTTGTGAGCCAGTATCACTTCACTCTGGGAAATAGAAGAATGTTGGGTTCACGCAACAATTAAAAGTCTTTCAGAAAATAACATCTGGGATGGTGTTAAATTGAATATAACATAGAATGTTTACCGTATTAACATTTAATTTTAAAGACATTTCTTAAGTACTAATAGCATGTTTTAAATGAAATTGTAT